>MU695590.1:624-16270 GCA_026770625.1 Nicotiana glauca
ATTACAAGGCTAATATCTAGAATTCCGATTATGTCCTTTTATTGTGAGTTATTATACTTAATATTAAAAGGTTATTTTTGTAATCCAATATTTTATTCATGCTTTTATAATAATATTAGATTCTACGTTCGTGCGTTGCACGAGATTCTTAAGTCAATTATTTATGAAAGAATTTGAAATTAATTTTTTGAGATAAAAACGAAAGCATCATCTTTCATGCAAATGATGCGTGAAAGATATATTAATCTCTCAATAGAATTTTTGTATTTTGTTTACACAATCTAGGACAGGAGGTGGATAATGACCATGTGAAAGAATTTTTTCTCCATAATACTAAGTTGGGCACAAATTAGTGTTTTACACCAATGCACATTGGTGTGGAGGTTCATCGAAGTAAGATTTTCCGACTACGTAGAAGGTATGAAAGAATCAAAATCCTATGGATAAAAATTATTTTGTTGAATAAAACACCAAACACATTCCGTAACAAAACGTGTCAATTGTCAAGAAAATATGAAACTTTTTAAGAAGCAATTGACTAGAAAATTGTAATTAATACATTCCTAAAATTCCTACAAGAAATCATAGAATCCTAGACTTATTTACATTAGAATTATATTATTAGTTAGCTTACTTTTCAATTTACGCACTTATGAAACTATGGGAATATTTTTTAACTTTTAAAAAAAAATTTACCTAGGATTATAGAAATATTTCTTTTTAACTCCTTATACAATTTAATAATTGTCTCTAAATTTCATAATGAATATATCTTCTCTTATATAAAAGTACATAAAATATAAAAATAATTTATATAAGGTTAAATCTTAATAGATTTAAAGTCCTATATATTTGAACTTCCTACATAGTTCAAATAAGTAAATATTTAATTACAAAAATTTAGTTGATTTAAAAGTTCTAAATATTAAAAAAATATTTAAATTATAATTTTTTCACATATAAAATCTCTACTGGCAAAAGGTCAAATATTCTAGAAACATAAAAATGATAAAGTTCATACTTGACTTTAAATTCTTTAAATTATATTTTTAAATTATTATAATATATTCTTATATATAGTTCTTTTTTGGGTAACGTATTATAGTGTTAACCATTGTTTGCTTTATATATATTGCATAATTAAGAATCCAATAATCACGTGAAATTCGTCTTTTGAATTTGATAGAAATAAGTATCACAATTGTAATTTGGAACTGAATTGAATTGGGATTTAGTTGTCTTATTCTTCATCTAGATGACGTCATATAAGTTTCTAAATACATTTAATTGATTTTAGTAATAAATATTAGGATTTGCTAGGATTTTCAAATAGGAAAATATTTAATAACTAAAATTTTAGTTAATTTTAAAGTTCTTATATTAGAAAAGTAATTAAATAACTATTACTAAATAGTAGGAAAATAATTAAGTCTATCTCTATACATTATAAAAATAATTAAACTTCCACGTTAAATAAACTCATACGGATGAAAAGTTGGAACTTAGGTTGGTATTAGAGCTTAGAAGTTTGTTCAAAATCAAATTCATATAATTATTCCCAACGTTACCAGTTTTTAGTTGGAATAGAAGTTCTCGATATTGGTAGGGTAGGAATTTACACGCGGTATGTCGAGTTTAAATTGGGAAGGAATTCCATTCTAGTTTTAAATATTATAATTATATCCACCTTTAACTCAAATATTTAAGGGCATAAAAGTCTATCAAAGTTAGAAGGATATTTCAGTCGTTCAACATTTAGCATAAATTATTCGTGCTTTTATAATAATATAGATATAGATAGATATAGATATAGATAGATATAGATAATTTCTTTTTACTAATATGCCGCAAAATGTGTCTAAGTAATTAATATACTCCCCGTGTATTCTATTTTGACATGAGAAAAAATCTCAATGTTAACACAAATATTTAAATATGGCATTAATAACTAAATAATAAAATAGGACAAAGCTAAATCTACGTTTATGTTAACTGAACATTTGAAATAGAAATAAAATCCAAGAAAAACTCCAAATTAAAGAACTCCACACCCTTGAATGTAGTTTAAAACTTTAAAATATTATGAAGACATATTAAAAGCTGATCATGAATTTTTTTTTAACAAAAACGTCTACACATGTGCAGAAACATAAAAATAAAAAAATATAGGTACCCAATATCATACAACTGTCAAATAACTAAATATACTTAAAGAAGATTAACTAAAGTTTCTTTTTTTTAAATCAACAAAACCTCAAAGAGATCCCTTTCACGTCTCAAGTAGTAAAGAAAAATAAATAATATGATGTATCCATACCACCATACCATTAACTTTATGAAGATATTAAATCTTAATATATATTTTTTTGAAAACGAAATTAATATTCAAGGACTTTTATATTAACAAAATTATTTAAGACCCATAATAAAATAAACTATTTAAATATACAATATAAAAATTCTAACTTAATATTTTACTAATAAATTTCATAACCATTGCAACGAGAAGACAATAAATTAATTTTATCTTTTTTTTTTAACTTCGCAATCTCTAAGAAAACTAGTGAAACAGTTAAGTACTAACAAAAGATAAAATGATCCACAATTCACTACTTATATACTAAATTATTTCTTATAATGAATGTAAACTTTAGTAACAAATGGATATTCAATTAAGCATAAGTTATTTGCATGTACTATCTATGGCATCAAAATTAATATTAAGAATAGCTAAGGAAAGAACTAAAATACAAAAATTAAAAAAAAATCTAAATAAGATAAAGATCACATTAAACGTTACCAACACACAAATACATATAAAATTAAAAGATTGAAAAGATAAAGTGTCACGACCCATTTTTCATAATAGGTCATGATGGCGTCCGATACCATTGTCAGGCCAGCCAACACGGAAATATAATTAAGTTCTCGTTTTTACTCTTACCAAAACTAAGTGTAACGGATTTTTCAAATTTAAGTTAGGACCAAAAGTGACCAATAATGTATCATAATGGTTATACAACCCAAAAATAAATGTCTACTAATGTGTGTGCCAGAACCTGGTGTCACAAGCTACAGGCAACTAGTAGAATATACACAAAAGAATAATATACTATCCTACTGTCTGAATCAGGATAGACAGAAACAAAAGTACATGGGAAGACTTCTTCGGCTGCGGATTGGCATGAAAGAGAAGCAGCTCACCGTAGAAGTCCCAAGGGTGCTCACTGATGCGCACCAGAGTAGTATCCAGATCCACCTGCCTCAGATCCTGTACATTTAAGTACAGAAGCGTAGCATGAGTACATAAAAAATATGTACCCAGTAAGTATCCCGTCTAATCTCGAAGAAGTAGAGACGAGAGGTCGACTTGATACTTACTAAGGTCAAGTAATAATGAGAACAATTTATAATAAGCAGGTTTAACTCAAGTCATAAAATTCCCAAGTATGAAATATAAATCCTTCCTTTAACCTTCCATAAAGAGTGTTCATTCATATACAAATATTTAGACAATCCTGAAGTTTGAACCACAGATAGAAATCTAGATAACTCATGCGCAAATAACCACCGAGGGACGTACGACCCGATCCAACAGAAAAGTAAATGTGCACTACCGAGGGTCTAACGGCTCGAACCATAGATGCATCTATTACCCCGCACGCGAATCATACGTGTGACGCAGTAAAATTTAAATAAAAAACCATCCTACTTGCAAATCATACATGCGATGCAGGTACACATAAAACACATGCTCAAATAGCAGATTAAGAATTTATCGGGAAGTAATTATTCAAATAAAGGCCAATCCTCTTCTACAATTTAAGAAAATGAAGTTTAAATCATTTTAAAAATTTATTCACTAATTCACTTTAATTTAAGAGATTCGAATGTCCATAGGATTGCAGATATTCCAAGTATAGCATGCTTTTGGGTCCTAGACTACCCGGACAATAGCATAATAGTAGCTACGCACGGACTCTCGTCACCTCGTGCGTACGTATCCCCCACAAATACGAGCACATAACCAATTAACTCACCTAAGGGAACAATTCCCTCTTACAAGGTTAGAAAGGAGACTCACCTCGCTCCAAAGTGCACTTCCAATTTCCAAGAACGAGTCCAAGTCCTTAATTTGAAGCCGAACAATCCCAAACTATTTAAACGAAGTAAGAACTAATTAATATAACCTCACAAGATCTAATCCTAGCTATTTAAGAAATTCCTCAACCATTAACACAAGTTTCCTAAATTCCGACCCCGGGCCCACATGCCCGGATTCTGAGATTTTTCGAGGGAAGTTGTTCTCTATGCCCTAAGGATCGATAATATATGATTTCTAGTTCATTACATAGTAAATTACATGATTAAGTCTTAGTTTTATTAAAACCCTAGGTCTAGCTCTAACCCTTGATTTTATTTAGTTTTTAGTGTTTAATCTATCTAATGTTCATGTATTTAGGCTAAGGGGGAGTGGAAATTGCATACCTTGTGATGATATGTGGAAACCCTCTCTTTGGAAGCCCCAAATGTGCCCAAGTGTGGAGAAGAATGTGAAATAAATGCACTTGAGTTCGAATTAAAAGAGTTCACTGCACAGTGATTTCCGCTTCTGCGGTTTGGGGACCGCATCTGCGGTCCCGCACCTGCAAAAATAAGGCCGTATCTGCGGCTCTGGGCTAAGGAAGGCTAGACCGCATCTGCGGTCTGAGAGACGCTTATGTGGAACCGATTCTGCGGTTCGTAGCCTGCTTGTGAGGTTTCTCTTGGGCCTGCCTTGGGCCGCTTCTGCGATCATTTAACCGCATCTGCGGTCCTAGACACGCAGATGCAGTTATGACAGAAGCAGTAGCCTTCAGTCCTTTTTCAACTTTCTAAATTCACTCGAGCCTCGGCCATTCGGCTCTCGGGGCTCCCGAGCCTCGCCCGAACATATCAAAAAATTTGAAATCACGAGGCGGACCTACTCGAACCCTCGAAACACTCAAAACAACGCTAAATCGAGGAATCAAACCCCAAAACCAAAAGAATCAAACCATTGAACTTCAAGTTCTAAATTTTCTTCTAATAGGTCAAAACGTCCTTAAACTACTCGGATTGACGCCAAATTTTACGGGTAAGTCTTGATTGATATTTCGGACCTGTACCAAGTTTCGAAAAAAAAATTTGAGCCCGATACCTAGGAATTCAGTGAATACTTTGTTTCTTTAAATCATTAAAATCTTGATTGATATTTCGGACCTGTACCAAGTTTCGAAAAAAAAATTTGAGCCCGATACCTAGGAATTCAGTGAATACTTTGTTTCTTTAAATCATTAAAATCTTGATTGATATTTCGGACCTGTACCAAGTTTCGAAAAAAAAATTTGAGCCCGATACCTAGGAATTCAGTGAATACTTTGTTTCTTTAAATCTTTAAAACTTCAATTTAACAGTTTCACGTAAAAATTCATTACCTGGGCTAGGGACCTCGAAATTCGATTCCGGACATACGCCCAGGTCCCATATTTTCCCACGGACCCTTAGAAATTGAAAAATCACGAATCCAGGTCCTTTTTTCAAAAATATTGACCGAAGTCAAACTTGGTCTTTTTTCAGAAATCTCAAAGAAGCAAATGGGCATATTTTTACTCAAAACCCTTCCAATTCCCAAACCAATTGCCCCCGCAAGTCGTAAATTAGTTAAAGCAAGTACAGGAGGCTTTATTTAGGGGAAGGGGTTCTTAAAGGCAAAACGACCGGTCGGGTCGTTACATTCTCCACCACTTAAACAAACGTTCGTCCTCGAACGGACATAGAAAAGTACCTGGACTGTTGAATAAGTGGAGATATCTGCTCTGCATGTCCTCCACGGACTACCAGGTCGCCTCCTCAACCGGTTGGCCCCTCCACTGGACTCTCACCGCAAAAATCCTCTTGGACCTCAACTGGCAATCGTGTCTGTCAATAATGGCAACTGGCTCCTCCTCGTAGCCCAAGCTCTCATCTAACTGAATGGTACTGAAGTCCAACACGTGTGATAGGTCGGCATGATACTTCCGAAGCATCGATACATGAAAGACTGGATGAACTCCCGATAAACTGGGAGGTAAAGCAAGCTTATAGGTAACCTCCCCAAGTCGCCTCAACACCTCAAAGGGAAATAAACCCTGGGCTTAGCTTGCCCTTATGAATACTGAAATTTCAACTGTATATGGCATACTGAGTAATCTATACTAAGACTTGGGGGCATCAAACCCAAGTCTATATTGAATACGCACTGAGCTCATAACGTTTAGAATGAAAGTCATGAGCGAGTTATGAAGATAGAGAATAGAAGCTCTACAACTATTGAAGGAACTAGGCTTAACTATCAAACACCTTGTAGACATAAATCTCTACATCTCATCACCATATAATTAGTTCATCCAACTATCACCATCATCAATAATTTATCCCACCATCATGACTAACCAATTTATAACTTCCAACATCACATGTATGACAATCCATCTACACCCAACCAACAAAATTCCATCAAATAATCACCTTCCAATCTCTGCAATAAATATGTATTTATATTGGGAACTTATGGCTTCTAATCACCACACCAAGAGTCCCAATACTTAATTCACACTCATATACCCATAATAAATTCATACATGTAAGTGTAAGGGTGTAGGATTACCTTTTGGAAGAAATCTTGCAAAACCCTTCTTTGAGTCTTGAAGGAATTTCTTTAAGATCTATGTGTTTTATGAGTAGATTTCATCAATACTAGTGTAAGAATGATGGAATTTCACACCAACTTAATGGAGATTGCTTACCTTGAAGATGGTAGGAGTTGGTGCTCTTGAGAGGGTGAAGGACGACCCCAAATTTCGGCCAAGATGAATGGGTAAAAAAGAACCCCGAATTAAGTATATAGTGTTTCGCGCGCCACAGATGGTGCTGGGCACTGCCTGTGGCACTGGTTCCAGTATGTCAAAATTTCCCAGCGTTACCCAGGACGCTGGCGATGGAAGGGACACAAAAACGGTCATAACTTTCTGTATACACCTCCAAATGATGAACGGTTTGATGAGTTGGAAACTACTCTCAATTATCTTTAATTCGATAGGTTGTAAATCACACAAATACTTATATACATGTATATATTCTCATCCTAAGTGAGGTCTTGTGCGTACTCATTTGGAGTTTTTAGTCTGTCATGTAATTTCCAACTTGGCTTAGACTTAGGCCTCTCCTTGGACCCCAAACTTATGATTTGTCTCGTACACTTATTATTATAACCAATAGATAACCATCACATGAATACTCATTTAATTTATCCACAACTGATTCAAATTTACGGGGTGTTACATAATCTCCCCTTTGGGATCATTCGTCCTCGAATGATTGTCCTGACTGTAACTTCTGCTAACTCCGGACCTTAAACGGGTATGGCAGAAACATAACTTTCATTAGCACTTGTATACTAAACTAAATGAATACATGATTATGGAACTGTTGTGATACTGAACTGAATGACTACTGCATTGACTGAATATTTGCCTGCCATGGATACGTGAATACTGAACTAACATGAATATATGAATATTGAACTGGCACGAATATTTGAGTAGTCTGAGTACTAAGATGGCATGAGTGTCTAAGTATTGGGCTAACATGAGTAGCTGAGCATTGAGCTGACATGAGTAACTGAGTACTGAACTAACATGGGTATCTGAGTACTGAACTGACATGAGTATCTGAGTACTGGAAACCTGAATGTTATAACATGACACGTGAAATACTGGATGTACCACCACTAATTATGGTTGCAACTCTAACTCATAAGCTAATTGACCGATTCTTTGCAAGAATCTAAATGGCGCAATATAGCAGGGACTATGCTTTCCCTTCTTCCAAAATCTCATAACGCTTTTCATACGTGAAACATTCAGAAACACCCAATCATCAACTTGAAACTCTAGGTTTCTTTGCCGCACGCTCGAATAGGACTCTTGGCGGCTCTGAGTTTTCTTCAAATGCTCTTGAATCAACTTAACTTTATCTATAGTTTCATAGACCAAATCGGGTCATAACAACTCCACTTCTCCAACTTCGAACCAACCAATTGGTGATCCACACATTCGCCCATACAGAGTCTCTCACAGTGCTGTCACGACCCCAACCTCGGTTGTGATGGCCCCCAACACACTGCTGCCCCGACCAATTTAGCAACCTAAACCATTTCTATACATGTCATGATTAATTAACATAGATAAATTACTAAGTCATAATACTGGAAATCTAAAATAGAGTTAAAAACATGCGGAATCCCAAATAACAATACTACTACATAGCCCGAAGAATCCGGTATCACAAGTCTGAGCCTCTAATACATGAGTATCAACCTACTACATATCGTTATAAAGAAGTACGGAATGAAGCAAATAGATAAAGGGAAGATCAGGGCGGCGGACGTCATGCAGCTACCTAAATGCTCCCGGATATGTGCAGCCCAGCTGGAAGTCCTCAACAGTCTCAGATGCACCTGGATCTGCATGCAAGGTGCAGGGAGTAATATGAGTACTCCGACACAGTGAGTAATAAACATAAATAAAGGTTGAGAATAAGAAATCCTAGATAGACACATTGTAATCTATAAATACAGCAATTTAAACCAAGTAGTATAAAATCAGTAAACTAATGAAAACAAATTATGGAAATGCTACAACAGATAAGAAATTAAACGACAGTCAAATAAGCAATGCAACACATAGTACGGTACTCTCTAGTACCCGCTGCGGCGTGCAGCCCACTTCATTTATTTATCATCGACGGCGCTCACTGGGGGTGTGCAGACTCCGAGAGGGGCCATTTACGGCCGAAGCGCAATATCAAGCCATCTCGTGGCATCAACTGGGCCCTCGGCCTCAAATCAATATCAATATAATACTGCTGCGGCGTGCAGCCAGATCCCACGCTCAGTCTAGAATCACATAAGCCCCTCGGGAAATAATAAAATAGTAGTTCTCAGCCCAAAATATCGTTAGAAATATCATTTAAGTTTTAAATATGAGTAAAAGTGGTTGAGTTTGCAAAACAGTTTTAACCAATAGGGCTGAGTTCAAGTATTATGTCAAAATAGTGAGTAAACAGAAATAACAACCCCTGAAGGGTCCAAATCGTTGGCCCGAAGCCCAAATATGACAATTAGTCCAAATAATAATGATATCAAGTAGGTTTCAATCAACTACATGGTAAAACCATCACTCGGGACGGACCAAGTGACAATCCCCAATAGTAAACGACCTCGCACTCATCATCAAGCGTGTGTCCCACCTCAATATAGCACTATGATGTGCAAATTCGGGGTTTCAAACCCTCAGGACATCATTTACATTCATTACTCACCTCAAGCCGGCCAAAACTCTAGCTCGCTATGCACTTGCCTCTCAAATCAGCCTTCTCGTGCATCGAATCTGACCAAAACAATAATGAATATGTCACAATATGCCAAAGGAACAATACCCAATTGAAAACAATTGAAAAATATTAAAAATCCCGAAATTGGCAAAACCCGAGCCCCGGGCCCACTTCTCGAAACTCAGAAATTTTCACATCTACGGGTTCCTTATCTCGCCACGAGTCTATACACATAAAAATACCAAAATCGGGGTCCAAATGACCCCTCAAATCCCAATTTTTGCTCTTTTAAGTTCAAGCCCTAAACCTCCATTTTTGTTCATTGATTTCTTAAGTTTTCAGTCCTAATCCATGTAATAGTACCATAGAATCGTGTTTTAAGTCAAAAAATCCTTATCTTACCGAAGCTCCTTGAAAACCCTCTTAAACATTGCTCACAATTCTCCAAGTCCGAAGTTAGAAATGAGAAACCCTTCAAAATTCGCGAAGATGAACTTAAATATCTCTGCCCAGGCAAAACCGCTTATGCGGTAAAAATCCTGCTTCCGCGGTACCGCTTCAGCAGCCAAGGTTCTGCTTCTGTGGAAATTACTAAAACCCCAGGGATCGCTTCTGCGACCAAAATTCTGCATCTGCGGCTTCGCAGATGCGGCTCCTCGTCTGCTTCTACGAAAATAGCTGCCAAGCCTTTAACTCGCACATGCGGCTCCCCTTTCGCACCTGAGCCTCTAATACATGAGTATCAACCTACTACATATCGTTCAAAAGAAGTACGGAATGAAGAAAATAGATAAAGGGAAGATCAGGGCGGCGGACGTCATGCAGCTACCTTGATGCTTCCGTATATATGTTGCCCAGCTGGAAGTACTCAATTGTCTCAGATGCACCTTGATCTGCACGCAAGGTGCAGGGAGTAATGTGAGTACTCCGACACAGTGAGTAATAAACATAAATAAAGGTTGAGAATAAGAAATCCTAGATAGACACATTGTAATCTATAAATACGGCAATTTAAACCAAGCAGTATAAAATCAGTAAACTAATGAAAACAAATTATGGAAATGCTACAACAGATAAGAAATTAAACGACAGTCAAATAAGGAATGCAACGCATAGTACGGTACTCTCTAGTACTCGTTGCAACGTGCAGCCCGCTCCATTCTTTTATCGTCGACGACGCTCACTGGGGGTGTACAGACTCCGGGAGGGTCCATTTACGGTCCAAGCGCAATATCAAGCCATCTCGTGGCATCAACTGGGCCCTCGGCCTCATATCAATATCAATATAATACTGTTGCGGCACGCAGCCCGATCCCATAATCAGTCTAGAATCACAAAAGCCTCTCGGGCAATAATAAAATAGTAGTTCTCAGCCCAAAACATCGTTAGAAATATCATTTAAGTTTTAAATATGAGTAAAAGTGGCTGAGTTTGCAAAACAGTTTTAACCAATAGGGTTGAGTTCAAGTATTATGTCAACATAGTGAGTAAACAGAAATAACAACCCCTAAAGGGTCCAAACCGTTGACTCGAAGCCCAAATATGACAATTAGTCCAAATAATGATGATATCAAGTAAGTTTCAATCAAATACACGGTAAAAACATCACTCGGGATGGACCAAGTCACAATCCCCAATAGTAAACGACCCCGCGCTCCTCATCAAGTGCGTGTCTCACCTCAATATAGCACTACGATGTGCAAATCCGGGGTTTCAAACCCTCAGGACATCATTTACATTTATTACTCACCTCAAGCCGGCCAAAACTCTAGCTTGCTATGCCCTTTTCTCTCAAATCGGCCTCCTCGCGCATCGAATATGACCAAAACCACAACGAATACATCACAATATGCCAAAGGAACAATACCTAATCGAAAACAATTGAAAAATATTAAAAATCCCGAAATTGGCAAAACCTGAGCCCCGGGACCACTTCTCAAAACTTAGAAATTTTCACATCTACGGGTTCCTTATCTCTCCATGAGTCTATACATATAAAGAACACCAAAATCGGAGTCCAAATGACCCCTCAAATCCCAATTTTTGTTGTCTTAAGTTCAAGCCCTAAACCACCATTTTTGTCCATTGATTTCTTAAGTTTTCAGTTCTAATCCATATAATAGTACCATGGAATTGTGTTTTAAGTCCAAAAATACTTACCTTATCGAAGCTCCTTGAAAATCCTCTTCAAAATCGCCCACAATTCTCCAAGTCCAAAGTTAGAAATGAGAAATCCTTCAAAATTCGCGAAGATGAACTTAAATATCTCTGCCCAGGCAAAACCGCTTATGCAGTAAAAATCCCGCTTCCGCGGTACCGCTTCTGTGGCCAAGGTTCCGCTTCTGCGGAAATTACTAAAACTCCAGGGATCACTTCTGCGACCAAAATTCCGCACCTGTGGCTTCGCATATGTGGCTCCTCGTCATCTTCTGCGGAAACAGCTGCCAAGCCCAAAACTCGCACCTGCGGCTCCCCTTTCGCACCTGCGACTCCGCTGCTGCAGCTTCCTCCTTGCTCCTGCGTTACCACTACTGCAGTCCCATTCCGTAGAAGCAAAAATACCAGAAGCAGCAGCAAATTTTGACTTTCACGAGTCCAAAACTTTCCGTTAACCATTCGAAATCACCCCGAGGCCCCCGGGACCTCAACCAAAAGCACCAACACCTCCTATAACATCATTCAAACTTGTTCCAATCATTAAAACACCTCAAACAACACCAAAACCATCAAATTACATCGAATTCAAGCCTTAGTTCTTCTAAAACTTCCGAAACACGCATTCGATAAAAAATCCAACCAAATCACCTCCGAATGACCTGAAATTTTGCACACACATCCCAAATCACCTAAGGAAGCTACTGCAACTCTCAAAAGTCCATTCCGACCCTCGGATCAAAATCTCGCCTATCAACCAGAATTTGCCAAAATACTAACTTCGCCAATTCAAGCCTAATCCTACACTGGACCTCCAAAACTTCTTCTGATCACACTTCTAAGTTACAAATCATTCCCCAAAGCTAACCGAATCACCAGAAATCACATCTGAGCCCTCTTACTCATAGGTCAACATCCGGTTGGCTTTTCCAAATTAAGCTTTCCTTAAAGAGACCAAGTGTCTCATTTCCTTCAAAAATCAATCCGAACCAACACGATCAAACAAGACACTGAGAATGAAGCATAAAGAAGCAGAAAATGGGGGAAACCAGGCGGTAACTCATGAGACGATGTGTCGGGTCATCATAAGTGCTATCTTCATACTAGAATGGTAGGTTATTATTATTAGCAAGGTCAACAAGAGGTATGTGATCATCCCAATTTCTTTAACATAAAGGACATATCCTCAACTATTTGAACAATGCGCTCTGCCTGGCCATCTTTCTGATGATGAAAACATGTGCCTAATCATTTATGAAAGAACTTCTAAAAATTCATTTTAAACTGAGCACCACAATCCAAAATGACGGCCAATGGAGTCCTGTGAGCACGTGATTTTTACCCTAAGCAAATTATTTCAAAAGTTTCAAATTAAATAATTTTACAATTTTTAATAATTTCGTTGCATTTTTCGTATTAATTGGTTGCATAATAAAAAAAAATATATATATTAAAAATATGCATTAATTCATTTTAACAATCTAAAGAAAATCACAAAAATAGTTCATCTTAGCATTTTATTATTTTAATTGGAAATTACTACAAAATAATTATCAAATAATTTTAGATTTTAATTAGTCAATTTTATAAAATCAAGAAAATACAAAATATATATATGATATATTACAATTTAAAAATGAATACAAAAATACAAGTGAAAATAATGGAAGGAAAATAAAAAAAAAATATAAAGGGGAATATAATACAACGATTTTGGGCCAAAACACCCCTAAGCCCAAAACAAATTAAGAAAAACACCCCTAAAACCTGGCCCAAATCCCAAACCCACGCCCTAACCCACACGTATACCCGACCCAACCCATTTTAACCTTGATTATAACGGAAGCTTCATCAGATAGAGACACGAAAATAGCGTGTCTCTATCATCCCTCCACTGAGCAAAAGCTTCAAGGATATACAAGGCGACGAAGACGAAGGAGAAGAGGGGAGACAATTTTTAGGGAGAAGATTTGGAGAGTGAAAATCGAAGAGAAAATTCAGAGAAAGGGCTAGGGTTTAGTTTTGTTAGATTGAGCGAACTTCTTCTGATTCTAATTGGAATTGTGTAATAACATTTTTGTTCGATTTCGAAGCTTGTATCTCATTTGGATTCTGGAACTCGAAGTGGAGTTGTCGTTGAATCTCTTGCTGATATTTTAGCTTCAACAGGTTAATTTCGTTCCCTGTTGTGCGATTTTAATTGAATTGAATCCTCTTCTACTACTTGTATTCCGTTTAAATTCGTGTTTGAATGTAAATGTTGTTACAATTTGTTTCTGTGTGGTTCTAATTGGATGATTCCTCTCAACATATGATCCCGTTCTGTTCGCATGGCTCGTATAATACTTATATCGATTTGTTCTGCTTAAGTGATTGCTCTGTTCTGTCATTTCTGCTCGATTGTTGATTCAGATTATTATTTTGACTTCATCTCGATTCATCGACATTAAGGAAAATATTTCAGTTGATTTGAAATAGATTTGTTTAATCATTAGAGAATTGTTATTGAGTTTCGATCCGATATTGTGGTCGATTTTTCGATTCGTTTGAAACTGTGTTGATCTCCTGATGTAATCATGACTCTACTTCAGTTGTTGTGATTGTCGCGATTAGATTAATTAGAAATTGATGCTTGTTTGTATAAGTTTCTGATGTCTATACCTTTTTCATTTTTGGATTTATGAACTCTATTTGGTCAAGTGTTGGTCAGGCTTGATGGTTAGGTGTTTGTAGGAATTTTGTGTGGTAAAATGCTCTTTAGATCTTGTGGGAAATTGACTAAGACCTGAACCCTAACTTTTACTCCTAGGAAATCAGCACTTGCAAATGATATAGAAGAACATTTTTCATCATCATTAATTGAGTAGCCATTGTAAAGAGTTTCTTATTTCTTCAAAGCCTTCATGTAAGATGAGATCAGGACCCTCCCTTCCTGTTAGTATTGAAGCAAAATGAGTAGAGAACAATTTTGAAAAGTCTAAGATCTCATGTTTAAATTCTGGTCAAGTTCAGGAATGTTTCAACCATGAAAAATCTGTTAGGGTAAAGCTGCTCTTGCTTGTTAAAATTTGGAAAATGAATCATAGGCTTGCTTGGTTTTGAACATGACAATATGATTTCAAAAAATAAGTATCATTACTGTTATATTAAATTGACTTGAAGCATGTTTAATCTATATTTAAGTTGAGTCATTTCATTTGTCGAAACTTCAAGGATGGGATTCCATTCCCCGAGAAAATGGTCTTTGTTCTAATTGATGGACTGTGGAGCAGTTTGGGACCAGCCCGCCATCTAAAGTTGGTGTTTTCTTCCAATAATTATAAGTTTGAAGTCAAGATAAGTCCTAAGGGAGCCATGCTTGATTTAAATTGATGTGTACATGGTTTAAGGGAAAACTTTCAAAAGCTTTTTTTTATTTATTTTTTGGCATTTCAAAATAGAGTTTTCGCAGGCTGCCTATATTAATCACACTATATGCATCAGAATTGAAGTCGTAGGCATATTTGAATCCCTTTAAGTTCGAGATGTTAGTTTGCTCATGAATCTTTTTCCTGGTAAAGCCTAAGTAATAGTGAATTAATTTGTGAGTAAGCTAACTCTCTCAGAACATCTATGGCTTGAATATCATCGTTTCTGCCAAGTTTTCTCTATTGCTGGACATGAAATTTACTGTGTGTCACCATGTTTATCTGTTCCTGGTTTACTTTCTTTGGTGTTAATCATTTGAAGTGGAAGTATTAGCCAAGGTGGTTTGCTTAAATTGTTTTCTCAAGCCAAGGCCTAATCTTTTGTTCTAATATTCTTTTGTGAACTTAATTTTGAGTGGGCTGCTATTAGATCTCGTAGTTTAATTAATCTGTTTAGCTTTGGTACATAGTCGATGTCATCATGTCATAAGTTCGTCTTTCCTTCATATGATCAGTTTATTCCAACGTTTTGGGGTTCTTTTTCAATGCTAGTTTTATATGATTCCATGGCTATATCATGTTTGAGTTGCTTTAGTTGGTTTCTTGAGTTCCACCATTCCATGTGCACTGTTTATTTGTGTAGAGTATCAGCTAGTCAAGCCAAATGGGCAGCATATTTGTATGGTGTTTGA
>MU695592.1:0-31443 GCA_026770625.1 Nicotiana glauca
TCTGATTATTTCCTACTTGTTGAAATTATTTTCGCAACTATTGAAAAGGCATATTTTCAAAAGAGATTTTTAACTAATCTTGAGATTTTCTAAAGGATTTTCTCGGTGTTACGGTTTTTACTATTATTCTCAAAGGGTTGTACTGTCTGTTATAGCATTTTGGAGTGCTCATACGTGTTTTTCTTATCGCTCAGATATTATTCGCTCTTATTACCACTGAGTTGGAAGTACTCACTTTACTCCCTACACCTCGCGTGCAGTTGTAGGTATTGTTTATCCGGTAGTGGGTTGAAGGCATTGCTATCGTAGCTAAGCAAGGTGACCGCCGGCATTCGCGGCGCCGAGTTTCTTCTTCTTCTTGATTTCCAGATTTTACTCTATGTAATATAGACTTTGAAATTGTAATAAAGACCCTCCTAGATGCTCGTGATTTGTGACACCCCGATCGGGCTGAGTTAGGCTATAATGTTGATAATTAATGTTCTTTAAGTTGCATTTTCCATCTATTTATGTTTAGTAAGTGTTAAAGAAACGAATTGGGTTAGTTGGCTGGAATTGTCTTCATGAGAGGCGCCATCACGACTAGGTATGTAGATTTGGTCGTGACACTCACATACCTTAACTTCCTACTCTTGAGCTTAATATAACATTCTCCAACCCTTTCAACTTTAATCTATAGCAATACAAGTCAAAGAGATTCCATATTAGCAATAATTCTCATGTTTTGGTCACTTAAGCATTTTCTCAAATACTTGGTGACATAAAGCTTTATGGTCCTTATTAATGGTGTCTCTATACCCAACAACCCATTATCTTGCTCCTAGATAAATTCTAAATTCTCAAATGGTTATAATCAACATTATTCTTTATCACCCATAAGGTAAACAACACTCTTAACTAATAATCAACAATAAACACCCTAAACCTATAATCGTTCATGATTTTCTATCAAACTCATCAACTCATATCTTATGAAATAGAGTATATAATCATTAATCCAATGATATAATCAATTAGAGAGTGAAGATATTACATTCTTGACGTTCAATCCCCTTGAATTCAAGTTCTAGGGTTTCTTCTCTCAACAACGATGTCCCAATCGAATATCTAATGATATAGAGGGTTTACCCATATTAATAAGATGTTGGGAAATTGAAATTAACTTAGAATTACCATTAGAACTTACCTTGGGTGGTGGAAGGACCCTTAAGGAGTTAGGTTTTTGAGAGTTCTCCTTTCTAGAGCAAGTTTTTATGTTTTGGGGATGTGGGGGACGAAATGTGGCTTTAAAACGACCCCCCACGAGCGCGCCCGCGCTTTTGGAGACCTGACCGCTCTACTGATCGCGCAAAACAGCAGTAACACTGCTTCAAAATTAGCGTGGTCACGCTATGGGCGCACATATCGCATACTGTTCTATAAAACACGCATAGTGTTTTGCACAGAGATCCGTTCGGGCTCCATAATATATCGTTGGAAATATATTTCAAAGGCCTACAACTTTCATGCTTTGAGTTTTCCCAAATTACTTAATCAACTTTACTACACCCTATTGGAAGACCGACCTTCTACAAACTTAGTCGATTTTGTCGAATCTTATGCACCTCACTTTCCATCTTGATTTTGAAATGACTATTTTCACCATAATCATCCCGATAGGACTTCATATGTCCAAAATATAACCTTAATACTCCTTTATCGTATTCATACCTAATTCGAATCTGTGGGGTGTTACACATGTGGTACTTAGAGTCGGACTTGTAACTTTTCCTTGAGAGAGATAAGTGTATTTCCATTAACCTCGTTCTGAGTGCCACTATCTTAAAGGTGAGGTTTGCTTTAGGAAAGTTGAGGATGTGTGAGTTAAGGTTCCACAATGAACAAAGTAATAGAAAGCGTTCTTTGATGTGTTGAGTCAACTCTTGATGCTCTTGTGTCGCACTTAATCCATGATGTTTAAAAGAGTAAAGTATTATTAATGATTCATTTGTATTGAGGGCAATTGTCAGTTCCAATTGATGCTAGATGAGGTCACTTTCGGACATCTGAATTTTCTTGGATTTTCTCTTAAAGGGTCGGTCTTATTTTATTTGCTTGACGACAAGCAAAAGCTTATGTTTGGGGGGGGGGGGGTTGATAACTAGGGAATGTGATGCATTTTACACTCTTTGATGCTCAAGTTTTGATTAGAAATGTGTACAAAATAGTTCCAAAGGCTCACAAGTTGTGCTTGATTGCAGGTTTGATCAACAAGGTGACAAGGTATCAAATACCAACTCAAAAAGGAGTGAAACTTGCACAAGTACCAAGACAAGGCAAAGCTCAGTCAAATAGGGCCAGTGCGGCCGCACACCATTCTGTGCGGTCCGCACAAGTGAAGTTCAGAGAGTGTGCATCTCAGGCCAAAAGGCAATGCGGACGCAACAGATTTTCTGCGGTCCGCATTGGGTTCACTATGGCCGCACTCGATTTAGTGCGATCCATAGAGCCAAGGTTCAGAGAGGTACCAGATTGTAGATTGAAGCCCAATGCCGTCCGCGCTCCATTTCATGAGGACCGCACTAAAAGTCACCGTGGCCGCACTCGATTTCGTGCGGTCCACATTGCCCAAATTCAGAGAGCTGGATATTCTAGTCAAGAGCCTTAGTGTAGCTGCACTAATTTTTTGCGGTCCGCACTAGCCCCGTAGGGGTATTTTTGTCCAAGATTTTTAGCCTAGTATAAATAGATTCTTTTCCCATTTTTAGGTCATCAGATGGTTTTATACTGAGAGTTGCGCTCGTGACTTCATTTCTTTTAGCTATTTTAAGTAATTTTGGCTTGATTTTAACATTGAATCTTCAAGTTTAATCTAGAAATTAATTATTATGAGTTTATCTTCATCTATTTCTTTATTTTCATCTATAATTATGAGTAGCTAGACCCATAAGCTAGGGTTGTGGCTCAACCCTAGTGTGGGTAATTGGTGGGTCTTGTGTTTTGATGCATGATTGTCTATGGGTGATTGATAGTTGGGATAATTTAGGATTTTAATTGTGAATTAGTGGTTGCAAACTCTAGTTTATGCTTTGTGGACTTTGGCTATTCTTGAGAAAGAGAGCCTAAATCCATGAAATTAGTCCAACAAGGAATTGGGGCGTATTCAAGAGATTGATAACCTCAATTAAAGGGTTAAACCTAGAGATAGTAATACCCGACTGGAATCTTGATTGCTTGTGCAAATTTGCATACCCAATTGGTCTTGAGAAAGTCAGTTCGGGAAAAATCACTCGACTTACCGAGAGGTATATAGTGAGTAAAATCGTGCAATGGTTATATCATACTCCCCAAATGTGACAATCTAGCTTTAGACTCAAGAATCCGTCAATTGACCACCTAGGCGAAAGTCATTACCCTAGTGCCTTTTAATCATTTGAACAACTCGCAATAGTTTAACCCTAGCTTATTTTAGTTTAATTGAGCATTGTAGTTTTATAAAATTAGAATCATAATCAAAACCAAAAATGTGTAGAAGTGCAATTTGGAGAAAATACACAACTCCACTTTAGATAGACACCCAACTCCAATATCTAGCTCCCTGTGGAAATTGATCCCGACCTTAATCGGGTAAAAGCTGCTTCGACCTCTCTCGCTACTCAATAGTAGTGTAGGGTTGGCCTCGATCAGTGCTCAAGCTACATGTAAAAATCGGCCTCAAGTCCTCCATAGTGGCCCTATATCATTGCACAGAAATCACATCTCGCCCCTCGATTAGGGGATCACAACCCATGAATATAGAGTTGATACCAAGCGATCATGTGTGCATACGAACATGTGGAAGGAATTCAAAGAGTTACATTCCAAGATGAATCAAGGACGCACGATAATAATTCAAGAATGTGGAGTTTTTCCCAAAGGTTCTGCAGCCTCGTGAGGATAAGTACAGACGTCTCCGTATCGATCCGCGAGACTCTACTAAACCTGATCATGACTCGTAAGACCTATATAACCTAGGCACTGATACCAACTTGTCACAATCCTAAAATCGACTCGGTCATGATGGCGCCTATCATGAAACTAGGCCAGCCGACACAACTCCCGAATTAACAATTTAATCAATAACAATCATTCTTAAGCCTTTAATTAATCAGATATCTCGTAATGTAAATCTAAATTAACATTGCGGAATAAAAGCACAAGCCCGACATCGGGGTGTCACAAGTCACGAGCATCTACTAAGGTCTGAACACAACTAAGAATCTAAAAAATGTACTAGATACAGTCTAATGAAGACAAGAGGGAGAAAAGTAGTGTTGCGAATGTCGGGCAGCTACCTTTCTAACTCCAATGACTCGGCCACTAAGCAATCAACACCCGTTACCGAGGTTCAGAACTAACTGAATCTGCACACAAGGTGTAGGAAGTAATGTGAGTACGCCAACTCAGTAAGTAATAAACCTAAATAAAAGTTGAGCAGTAAGAAAACACGTAAGCCACGTCATAATGCTACAGCAAAAGCAGTACATTTCCAAAACAGTACAGAAATCGTTTACTTTGTAAATCATGCTCAGCTTCGGTAAAACCTTTTAAAAACAATTTTTAATAGTTTCACACGAGTGATAAAAATAGTGAGTAGAGATGACAGAAACATAAACAGCCCCTCGGGCAAAATATGTAGCATAAATCGCCCTGGGCATAATATCAATAGAACCAGCCCAATCGGGATACCTCACAATCACTCGTAATCGACCCCTAGGGCATAACATAAATGAAGAATTGTCCTCGGGCAACATTGATCAAGAACAGCCCCTTGGGCTTCAATATGAAACAACAACAACCCCTCGGGCTACATCACATCACTCATACTGGGTACCCGCGCTCACTGGGAGTGTACAGACTCCGGGAGAAGCCCTTTACGGCCCAAGTGCAATATCAAGCCATCTCGAGGCATAATCAAACAGGCTCTCGGCCTCATATAAATCACAAGCCACCTCGTGGCATAATAAATCAGGCCCTCAACCTCTTATATATCATAAATCAGTACCACATGTTGTGGCGCGCAGCCCAATGCCATGATATCCTCACAACACAGGCCCTCGACCACACCCAGTCATACCTTACTCAAGCCCCTCGGGCTGACACTAAAACAAGTACTGACTCAAAATTATTTATGAAATCAAAAGGAGTGAATAAAACTGAGTTATGAAAATAGTAAGAATATAGCATGACTGAGTGTAAACATTAACCAAAACAGTGAGGTAAAATAGTAGTAAAAGCCACTAAGAGTTCAAACAATCGGCACAAGACCCAAACACGATATTTAGCCCCAAACACAATAATATTTTCCAAAATATAACAATGTCAAATAGTCTTCAAGTAAAATACACGACTTAATAGCCGTACGGGATGGACCAAATCACAATCCCCAATGGTGCACGACCCCACGCTCGTCATCTAGCGTGTGCATCACCTCAAAGTAGCACAACGATGTGAAATTCGGGGTGTTCATACCCTCAAAACAGTATTTACAATCATTAATTACCTCTATCCGGTCCAAACTCTAGCTTGCGATGCCTTTGCCTCTCGAATCGGCCTCCGAATGCTCCAAATCTATCCAAAAATAGATTTATACTATAAAAATATGCTAAGGGAACAAAGCCCACTTGAAAATATCCAATTTATACCAAAAATCCAGAAATTTGCCAAACTCGACCCTGAGACCACATCTTAGAATCTGATAAAAATCATACCTAGAATCTTTACACTCTCACGAGTTCGTACATACCAAGAACATTAAAATCCTACCTCAAATCCTCAATTTACACTCTCCAAATTCAAGCCCTAATTTCCCAATTTTAGGCTTTAAATACCACATATTTCATGTTTAAACAAGTAGGAATCAACATAAGATCGAGTATTGAGTCCGAAATTCTTACCTCCAAGAAGTTATCTTTGATTCCCTTTTCAATCTCCCTCAACAAGCTCCAAAACCGAGTCAAAAATGGTGAACTTAGGCCAAAAGTCGCGAAAATGGCCTTTTAAACATTTTGCCCAGCGATTTGAAACCCTTCTTCGTGAACGCGGTCAAAGCCTCACGTTCGCGAAGCACCAAAATACCGTTGACCAAAAATCCCCTTACGCAAACGCGAACACTACCCTCGCGAATGCTATGCCTTACTCAGCTTAGCATACGCGAACGCATTGCCTCAGTCGCGGCGCGACGCTTTAGGGCCTGGTGCCCAAGTCTGCTTCACTGCCAACGCGAAGGGTAACTGGCCTGCCTCACTCAACATCTCTTTGTGAACGCGAAGGCCCTCTCGCGAACGTGAAGAGCAAAAGTCTGCAACACTGAACTGAAGAAATATGCAACTTTCATAACAAGGATTTGATCCGTTTAACAATGCGAAACTCACCCGAGGCCCTGGGGACCTCAACCAAACATGCCAACATATCCCATATCATAATTCAAACTTGTTCCAACCTTCGGAATGCTCAGAACACCAAGATCATATTGGATTCAAGCCTAGGAATTCCAAAAACTTCCAAATTCTACTTCTGCTCAAAAAGTCTATCAAACCTCGTCCGAATGACCTGAAAATTTGACACACGTCATAAATGACACAATAGACCTACTACAACTTCCGGAATTCCATTCCGACCCCTATATCAAAATCTCACCTACCAACCGGAAATCGCCAAAATTCCAATTTCGCCAATTCAAGCCTAAATCTACTCCAGACCTCCAAAATACATTCCGATCATGCTCCTAAGTCCCAAATCACTTAACGGAGCTAACCAAATCATAAAAGTTCCAATCGAGGATCATATACTAACAAGTCAAAACTTGGTCAACCTTTAAAATTTTAAGCTTCAAACTAAGAACTGTTCTTCCAAATTTATTCCGATTATCCTGAAAACCAAAACCAACGATTTACATAAGTCATAATACCTCACACAGGGCTAGTCATGCCCGAGAACTGGCGAGCAAAGTGCAAAAGCTCAAAACGACCGGTCGGGTCGTTACAAAATTAAATAAAACTTGACTTTTGTACAAGTGCCTTTTCAAACATCTTTCAATACATAAGAGTTTATTTTCTTTTTTTATCTTCCATAGTCAAGTACCAAAGTAAAATTTTCTAAATATAGAAGCAACCCTAACTTCTACAGAAATATCTAGTAAGAAAGCGATTTTATTCAACGATTTCTTCAACCAAATTACTAAGAGACCCGAAACAGCATAACTTTTCAAAGCCAGACATATAACATATTTTTGATCTTCCAATACAAATTTTTGCCACAAAAACTCTCAAATTTGTAAGCTTTATTATAACATTAATAAATAATTTTTTTTTCCTCACATTTTTCCTTCTTAAGATCATGCTGTATAACTCTGGACACCATGGTCCCCCACATTTTTAAAAAATTTCAAGGTTAAAGAGATAACCTTTTCACAACTCATAAAGAGTTCTACTTTATAAATAACAAGCTAATATATTGCTTCACCTCGAAAATTATCGTATGGACCAATACACCTGTAATTTATTAATTATTTAAAAAGTCCCAATATCTTAAGTAATAAATGTAAAATAAATATTTAAATCTAATACATCATCGCAATAAGAATCAAATCATTTAACGTTATGTGCTTTTTCAGTTTTCCTTCACCTCAATTTCCAAATGCATAAATGGAATTAACCCGTCCAACAGACAAAAAATTTATCTAGGAATTTTTTTCGAAGCACGTTGTCTTGATAAAGGTTTGGATAAAAATTGTTCATGTGATTTCAAAGAAAATGAAAGTACTTCAATTAAAAATTTGTCAAACTTGGCATAGTAAGTTTCGTCAATTTTTTCTGTGGAAGAGATTCCTCATTAACCCACTTTTTTCTATTAGATGGTTACCACTTTTCAATGTAATTCTTAATTAACAATAAGAATCAAAAGTTTTTGAGAGCTTTAAGAAGAAAAAAAGTGATTTCTTAGATAAATATAATTTTGTATCCATGATTGAATTATATAACTATACAAAATCTACACTTACGTAGGCTTAGGCACATTCAAATACTAGAAAAAAGCATATCTTAATTTTTGTTGTGCATTTTGTCCTCCATAATGCAATAATGTATCAAATTGAAACAGCAACTTGCGAAAAGTGTATTCCAAAGTAGAACCAGGAAAAACGACATACAATAATATTATTTATTCACATAGTCTAGTACTCTCTAAATTCTAGAATTGATGGAGAATGCTTATGTTTCTTTCGCGTTGGCCAGTTTGAGTAGCATGTAACGACAATTAGAATTGATATTCTCCATAAACACAGTGCAAAAATATCCTTCAGATTGTTGGAAAAATATTGAATGATTATGGAGAATAAATTTTTTAGTTTGAGGCGTATTAAGGACACTGCCCTCAAGGATATTTCACCCACACAGTGATTAATAAACTTAGGCGTATTCCCCAGGATTCAACAAGTTCTTCCAGTTATTCAACTGGGAACAAAACTAGCAGAAAACTCAAGAAAGAAACCCAGCATATATAAGGAATAAAGAATGAATTAGAAAGTATATCTTAAGCTCTCCAAAGATCATGTTTATATAGATGTTGCTCTAACGGCTAGATAACGGCTAGTTTGACTCTATTAAATGTAAAATAATTTACTAAATAATAAGTAGATGTAAATAATATTTCAAAGAGAAAATATTTTTCAAACCATGATGGACATAACCTTTTGAGATACCACTAATTTTCTAACATATTTTACGCCACCTTTTGATAACTATATAAGTCCGTATGCATTCTCTTTCTGAACATCACTTGGAACGTCAAATGGGAGCGCTCACTGCTAAGGTAATTTTTTTTTCGTTTGTACTTTAGGCCAAGAAAAGAAAAGTCGTGCCAAGTTGACGGACAACTTCATGACGTCTCATAGAAGGATAAATTCATCACGGCATAGATGATCAAATCCTCAACAACATATAGAAAGCCAAATCCCTTGCAACATATAGAAGGACAAATCCCTCGAAACATATAGAAGGACAAATACATCTCAATACGTATATGACAAATCCACATCAACATATAGACGGACAAATCTACATTACCATATAGACGGACAAATTCACATCACCATATAAACGGATAAATCTTCATTATCATATAGGCGGGCAAACCCACATCACCATATAGACGGGAAAATCAAATCCACATCACTATATAGATGGACAAATCAAATCCACACACTATATAGATGGTTAAATCCATAAAGAGGTCAACTTAAGGTAAAAAGGGACTTAAATGTCCACCTTAAGATTGGAAAATTAGAAAGCTTCAACTTGAAGACTTGGCAGACTTTGCAGATTTTAACTTGAAGACCAACAAATTTGAAGATTTGACGGGCTTAAAAATTTGGTGGACTTTGATGCTTCAACTTGAAGACTTGCTGGACTTTGCAGATTTCAACTTGAACTTAAAAATTTGGTGGAATTTGATGCTTCAACTTGAAGACTTGGTGTACTTTGCATATTTTAACTTGAAGACCAACAAACTTGAAGATTTGACGGACTTGAAAATTTGGTGGACTTTGATGCTTCAACTTGAAGAGCAATGGACGTTTAAACTTCAACTTGAATAATTAGCAGACTTAAAGACTTCAACATTAAAACCTGTAGGGATAGATAATTCAACTTGAAGACTGGCGAATATGAGGACTTCAATTTGAAAACCGACAGACATGAAGACTTGGAGGAATTGAATGCTTCAACTTAAAGTTTGCCGGAATCTGCAGACTTCAACTTGAAGACCGACAAACTTGAAGATTTGATGGACTTGAAGATTCTGCAAACTTGATGACTTCAAATTAAAGAGTCAAACTTATGCTAAAAGTCGACATCCATCCATCGAAGATGCCAATTTGCTATGCAGGCTTGCCTCCATTGAACCACCAATCCTTGATAAGGCACAAAGTTTATGTAACAAGTAAATTATATTCCATCATTCTTCCTTTGAATAACGATTGGGGTAACATGTATATTTTGTACTCATGGGACTAAAGTTATAATGAAACTCTAAGCTGCTTAGTACGTTGGTGAAGAGGATCAAGTCATACCGTAGTTCAGAATGGGTGAATTTCTTTTATGTCATAACTTTTTTCCTAGGCCGCCTCTTTTGAGGTTTTCGACCTAGCAGACCTTTTTTTTATGTCCTACTTTTGACTAGATCGCCTCTTTCGAGGTTTTCAACCTAGAAGAGTCTTTTTTAGGTGGGTCGTACACAATTTAGACTCATGCAAGTAAGGAGTATAGGAACATGCAGTTTAGGCTCGTGCGCCAAGGAGCATAGAGACTTGCAACTTAAGCTCGTGTTTTGAGGAGCTTTGCAACTTCAAGACTTTGCTCAAATTTGGAGAGCTTCATGACATGCAGTTTAGGCTCATACGTCCAGGAGTGTTGCAGCTTGTAGGTTTTGACTTGTAGGTTTTGCTTACAGTTTGAAGTTCCGCTCGAATTTGAAGAGCTTCGTAACTTGAAGATTTAGCTTTGAAGAGCTTTGCAACTTGAACACTTCGCTCGAATTTGAAGAACTTTACAACTTGAAGACTTTGCCGAATTTGAAGAGCTTTACGTCTTGAAGATTGGCTCAAATTTTGGTGACTTTGCGATTTGAAGTCCTTGCTAGACTTTGAAGAGCTTTCGGCTTGAGTCTTTGCTCATATTTGAAAAGCTTTGTGACTTAAACACTTTTCCCAAATTGAAGAGCTTTACACCTTAAAGATTGTGCTCAAATTTGAAGAGCTTTACACCTTAAAGATTTAGTTCAAAATTGGGGAGCTTCGTGACATACAATATATACGCATGTACCACGAAGCATTATAACTTGCAGTTTATGCTTGTGCGTTGAGGAGCATTATAACTTGCAGTTTAGGCTCGTGCATTGAGGAGCATTGCGACTTGTAGTTTAGGCTCATGCATCAAAGAGCATTACAACTTATAATTTAGGCTCATGCGTTAAGGATCATATCAACATGCATGGACTCTTCGCTCGAATTTGAAGAACTTTACAACTTGAACACTTCGCTCGAATTTGAATAACTTTACTACTTGAAGACTCTGCCGAATTTGAAGAACTTTACGTCTTGAAAATTGGCTCAAATTTGGGAAACTTTGTGACTTGAAGTCCTTGCTCGACTCTGAAGAGCTTTCGACTTGAGTCTTTGCTCGTATTTGAAAAGCTTTGCAACTTAAATACTTTTCCCAATTTGAAGAGCTTTACAACTTGAAGACTTTGCTCGAATTTGAAGAGCTTACACCTTAAAGATTTAGTTCAAAATTGGGGAGCTTCGTGACATACAATATATACTCATGTACCACGAAGCATTATAACTTGTAGTTTATGCTTGTGCGTTGAGGAGCATTATAACTTGTAGTTTAGGCTCGTGCATTGATGAGCATTATGACTTGCAGTTTAGGCTCATGTGTCAAGGAGAATTATAGCTTACAATGTAGGCTCATGATTTAAGGAGCATAACAACATGAATGGACTCTTCAGTTTCATCTTTAGATGAATATTTTCCCCCATTTAGAGCATCGTCTGTTTCTATTTCATCATGAGGCTCAAAGTCAGGAAGCCTTTGATATTCACTCGTAATATACTCAATTCCATATCATGTGCACACGTTGCTAGTTCTTCAAATGTTTTGGGTTTTATGCCTTGTAAGATATAACAAAGACTCTAATGCATGCCTTGAATGCACATTTCGATGCCAGAAGTTTCGCTAAGGCAATCTTTGCAGTTGAGGCTTAAGATCCTCTAGCGGTTGATGAAGTCAATAACTGGCTCATCCTTTCCATGATGAGTTTTTATAAGTTCGATCATGCTTATGATGCGCCTTGTGCTATAGAAACAATTGAAAAACTCTTGCTCCAACTGCTCCCAACTTCGATGGAACCAGATTCGAGATCTGTGTACCAATCGAATGCATTACTTTTGAGAGATCAAACAAACTGTTTGACAAGATAATCACCATATGTTCCAGCATAGTTGCAAGTTTTAACAATGTGTTCTACATGTTGTCTCGTATTTCCCTTGCTGTCAAATTTTTGCAACTTAGGAGGTTGATAACTAACATGCATCCCCAATATATCAATTCTTTGCATATACGGGTTTGCATATGTGAGTGATAATTTGGATGACTCAGGTTTATCTTTGATAGACTCCATGATGAAGTCCCTTAATTTCTCAACGGGAATCAGACCTTCAGAGGAGACTTGAATCTCCTAGGTTGTCGTTTCTTGCTTTTCGAAGAAGTCTTATTTCTCTTGTGATCTTTGAAGATTTAAAGGTGTTTGTGTCAATTCTCCCTCTACAATGCTATCCAATGCATATGTTAACTTTAAAAGTTTAGCATCTTGATCTTGCATGTACTTTGATAAGCTTTCAATTGCTTTCGTCAAATTTGCAAGTTGTTCTTCTACAGTAGAAGCTTCAATAGCCATTGCTTGCATGATCGCCATTGAGGATGAAGAATAATATGGATCATTGCAGGAATAGAGCTTAGAGGTCGCATGAGGAGATCCAACGCTCAAGTCAACATCATCGGCTTGTATGAAAGGTTTCTTGGACTTAGATATATTAAGTTGAGAAAGAACCTCTTCGATCTTTTCGGCGACATCGTTCCCTTTTTGAGTCGTGCTTGTAAAGGATTTTGTTCCTTTTAAGGATGAAGATCCAATTATAAGGCTTGATGCGGATGACACTTGAAGTGTTTGTTGTCCCAAAGAGCTTACTTTGCTCCTTGTGACTGGCTCAAAGCTTCCAAAGATAATATTGAGGATGTTTTCCACGTCAGCCTAGAGCTTAGAATTAGCAGCTTTAGTGGAAGTTGATCTGGAAATGATTTTCTGTGAAGCCATTTAGATGTTCTAGAACTTTGGTGATTGAAAAGTTGAGATGAGAGGTAGAGATTTTCCCACTGGGCATGCCAGAATTTGTAGACAATAAATTTGCGTCGAGAAAATAAAATCAAGACAGAAAATATTGCAGCAATCGTAGTATTTTATTTCAAGTAATATGAGTGTACAATCTCTATGATTCCTCTGATTCTTCTTTCCAATAGTAAATATATTCAAGGGCTTTTGAACTTGATCTTGAATCTAGATTTGTTGCCACGAATGTTGAATGTTGATCTTGAATTCAACTAGCACGAACTTTAACTTGAACTCATACTCCTTGAACCTTGATTTGTTCTTCGTTCTTGAACTTGAGCTTGATTTATTCTTTGTTCTTGAGCTTGAACTTGATTTCTTTAAACTTGAACTTTATTGCTTGAAGCTTAAAACTTATGGAGGAATTTGCAGCGTTTGATCCACGAGCTCTTTACCGCTTCTTGTTATAACTTCTGGTATCTTTTCTGAGTTATGAAAACCCATATTTATAGTTGTAGGAGGAAAGAGTTATAATAAGAACAAACGCTTTCCGACCAATCAGATTGAAGAGTGACAAGGCCGCATTTGATTGGCCAGAACATGTCACTTGCACATGTGGCACGATTTCATTGGCCCTTTAATTTGACTTGACACTAGTCATTTTGACACATGGCACGATCATATTGACTCTTCCATTTGACTTGGCACCACTCCATTTTGACACGTGGCACCAAACTGGGCCTCTAGGAAGATGACATATTGGGCTTGATGATGTGGGCTCATCCGTTTTATCTCAATTAAATGGGCTAGCCCAATGGATTAAGACTTATTTATTTAACGGCAAAGGGCCAAAATTATTCCTATCATTTGATAAATGGTTTATAAATACCATCCCTCCATCTATCCATTCAAAAAAATATACTCTGTCCATCTATCCGTTAAAAAAAACACACGAAGTTAATTCTATTAACAAAAATACCCCCGCGACTAACGGCAGAACTGATGGAGTGTATTTTTTTGAACGGATAGATGGACGGAGGGTATTTATAAACCATTTAGCAAATGATAGGGATTTTTAATTGGGCCACGTGGCAATCTTTGACTGGAACAAAAAATAAATATTATTTCAACCCATTTACCTTATCCGACCTATTTACAAAAATGGGTAGTATCTATCACACCCATTCCCACTCATCTGATCTCCCCCTTTCTTCTTCTCCAATTGGAACACTGCATATACACAATAACAAATTAATTAAAGAATAGATAAAACTCAAAATCAAATAACCCGAAATTCAAATCAGATTCTGAAATTTCTCCAATCAAACACAGGATAAGTATTGAAACTCTTAAATGGAAAATCAATATATACATTTGGGTTGTTAAATAAGAAGACAAGGATCAAAACAAACCAAAAATCTGAAACAAAAAAAATTGAGCCCCAATTCTAAAATTGTCCAACTATATCAATCAAATCTAAGAGAAATATTGAAACTTTGAAAGGGACAAGTAATGAAAATCTTTAGATTGTTCATAAGAAGACAAAAGAGCCACGAAATAACAGAGAAAAAATAACTACATATGATTGATACAAGCACACAAGAAAATTGAAACCAAGGTACTAAAAATCTTGAAATTATCACATTCTATGATAAAGATTTAATCTATAAAAGGTAAAAAAAAAAAAAAAAGTAAAGGGTTACCTTTGGGATGTTCATAAGAAGATGAAGAGGAGGACAAAGAGCCATGAATTGCTAATGAAGTGAAAGCCAAAGCCATACTTTCAAACACAAAGAAAGATTTATTTCAACAAAAAAAGACTAAAAATTCTTTGTGAGATGAGAGTGGGTGTGCTGGGTGATAAGGAAAAAAAGAGGAAAAAAAAAAAGCAAAGAAAAAGAAAGAAAATAATTAGGCGGGTCAAATAAATAGGGTCGGACCAGGTAAATGAGTAAAAAAATAAGACTCATATTTGATTCTTGGTTAATAATCCCTATCGTTTGCTAAATGGTTTATAAATAGCCTCCGTCCATCTATCCGTTCAAAAAAATACACTCCATCAGTTCTGCCGTTAGTTGCGGGGGTATTTTTTTAATAGAATTAACTTCATGTATTTTTTTGAACAGATAGATGGACAGAGTGTATTTTTTTGAACGGATAGATGGACCGAGGGTATTTATAAACCACTTATCAAACGATAAGGATAATTTTGGCCCTTTTTCGTCTATTTAATCCATATGTATTAGACTTATAAAATTAATTCAATTATATTAGCTCAATAAATTTATTTGGACTAAAATATCTTGAATTTAAAATATAGTCCATATTATTTTATCGATTTAAATTCTATAAAATTTAAAAGCCTACAACTTGAATTAGAAAAGATTTGTGTCCAAAATTTCAGCAAAAGTGATATCTAATAGCTTTCCTTGGAAAACAATTTAAGAGCTTAACAATTGAATCTTCCATATAAATATTTTTTGATAATTTGTCTAACGGGAAAAATATTATGTGCAAATCTTCAAATCTTATGTATTATGCAAGAAGATGACTTTGTTCAATGGAAAAAATTGTGTGCAAAATTTAGAATTAGCATTAATAATATTAGAGATCTATATGACTGTTATAGAGATGTGATTTTACAAGGAGTGTTCTACAATAAATATAGATATTGTTATTGTTATAGGTAAAAAATTGTTATAAAGAGGTAAAATATAACTTAAAAATTCTATTCCCATGAAAACTTAATTTTTATAGTAAATAATTGTTATATAAGTATATTATTATAGAGACTATATATATATTTTTCAAAGTGATGAAAATAAATCCAAGATCATTTTTTCTTCAATCAAATAAATAATTTTTGTGTTGAGAGATAAAGTGTTAAAAATCCTTCTTTTTGGTAATAGTAGTACTGACGCTATGCCAAAAAGGTACAAGGCTTCATATAGTCATACTCTTTAACATTCAACTCCCATGCAGAGGCGGTTCGATTTTGAGTATCCTCTCTGCTTCGGTCTACATACTGCATTGCAATTTCGAGCTGCCCTAATTTATTTCCTACTTCGACAGACGATTTTGAGTTACTCCGATTTGGTACGTGCAAACTTTTTTGTTTATTTTTCCTTAACACATTGATTTAGCGATTTTTTTCAGTTTATTCTATCTAAACCTAGGCTTGCTTTGTAGTTCTAGTTTTTTTTTTTTTTTACAATAGAATTCAAGTTTTTGCGCACAATTTGTTAGCTCTTAGTTTGTTTATTTGAGAATTCTAAATAAGACTGTTCTTGTTGCTTTTGTTGTTGATTTTTAGGTCTTTGTTGATATCTGATTGATTGAAGATGTCAAACATTGGTGGTGGTGCGGAGGCACATGCACGTTTCAAACAGCATGACTATCGTGCCAATGCCAGTCTTGTTCTAGCCACTGATTCTCGCCCACGAGACACACATGAACCCTCCGGTGAACCTGAGTCTCTGTTTGGAAAAATAGACCCCAAATCGTTTGGGGATCGTGTCTACAGGGGTAGACCTCCTGAGTTGGATGAGAATACTCAGAGGGCTAGGAAGAAGAAAGAACGGGAGCGATTTGGCTCTGAGCCCGCTAGGCCGAGCAAGAAGGGGAGGTGGTTTCGGGAAGTAAGTGTCCTTACCTCGACAGAGGAAGGTGTTTATCAGCCAAAAACCAAGGAAACTAGGGCTGCTTATGAGGCCATGCTCAGTATGATTCAGCAGCAATTAGGTGGACAGCCGCTGAACATTGTGTGTGGGGCAGCTGATGAGATCTTGGCTGTGCTAAAGAATGATAACTTGAAGAACCAAGACAAGAAAAAGGAAATCGAGAAGTTGTTGAATCCCATAGCCATCCAGGTATTTGAGCAGTTGGTGTCAATTGGCAGACTCATCACGGACTATCAAGGTGATGGTGATGTTGCAGTGGCTGGTCCAGGCGATAGTGATGGAGCTCTTGACAATGATGTTGGTGTAGCAGTTGAGTTTGAGGAGAGTGAAGAAGAAGAAGATGAGGAAAGTGACCTTGATGTGGTTCCAGAGGATGAAGAGGAGGATGACGATGTGCAAGCTAATGGTGCTGGCACTATGCAGATGGGCGGTGGCATTGATGATGATGAGACGCAGGAACTTGAGGAGGGAATGGCGTTGAATGTTCAGGATATAGATGCTTACTGGCTTCAAAGAAAGATTTCTCAAGCTTATGAGCAGCAGATCGATCCGCAAAAGAGTCAAATACTTGCTGAGGAGGTTCTTAAAATCCTCTCCGAAGGCGATGACCACGAAGTGGAAACCAAGCTAGTGCTGCATCTGCAATTTGAGAAGTTCAGTCTCATAAAGTATCTTTTGCGAAACCGGGTGAAGATAGTGTGGTGTACCCATCTTGCAAGGGCTGAAGACCAAGAAAAGAGGAAGAAAATAGAAGAAGAAATGTTGGGTTTAGGGCCAGACCATGCTGCAATATTGGAACAGTTGCATGCTACTAGGGCAACTGCAAAAGACAGACAAAACAATTTGGAGAAAAGCATTAGGGAAGAAGCTAGGCGGCTTAAAGACGAGAGTAGAACAGATGGTGATGAGAAAAGGAAGGGACATGCTGATAGGGATCTTGATAATGGTTGGTTGATGGGTCAGCGTCAGTTGCTTGATCTTGACAGCCTTGCCTTCCATCAGGATAGTTTAGTCATGGCAAATGAGACGTGTACGCTTCCGGTGACATCTTCTAAGACTCTTATGAAGGGTTACGAGGAAGTTCATGTGCCAAGACTAATGCCAAAGCCATTAGCTCCCGGCGAAGCGCTTGTGAAGATCTCTTCCCTTCCGGAGTGGGCACAACCAGCTTTCAGTGGGATGGCTCAATTGAACAGGGTGCAGAGTAAAGTATATGAAACTGCCCTATTTTCCCCTGAAAATATTTTACTGTGTGCTCCCACTGGAGCTGGAAAGACTAATGTAGCTATGCTTACAATACTTCAACAAATTGGATTGCACCGTAGTGAGGATGGATCTTTCAACCATAACAATTATAAAATTGTCTATGTGGCGCCCATGAAAGCCCTAGTTGCTGAAGTAGTTGGCAATCTCTCCAGGCGTTTGGAACACTATGGTGTCAGTGTGAAAGAATTGAGTGGAGATCTAACACTAACTGGTCAGCAGATTGAAGAAACTCATATTATTGTGACAACCCCGGAGAAATGGGACATCATAACCAGAAAGTCAGGTGATCGCACCTATACACAGCTTGTTAAACTTCTTATCATTGATGAGATGCATCTTCTGCATGAAAGCAGAGGTCCTGTTTTGGAAAGTATAATTGCAAGAACTATAAGACAAATTGAGAGCACGAAAAATCACATCCGACTGGTTGGATTATCCGCAACTCTCCCAAATTATGAGGATGTGGCTGTGTTTTTGAGAGTTGATCTGAAGAAGGGCCTCTTCTATTTTGACAATAGTTACAGACCCGTTCCATTGGCTCAACAGTATATTGGAATCACTGTTAAGAAGCCGTTGCAGAGATTCCAGCTGATGAATGATGTTTGCTATGAGAAGGTAATCAGTGTGGCGGGAAAGCATCAAGTGCTTATATTTGTACACTCCAGGAAGGAAACCACTAAAACAGCTAGCGCAATACGAGATTCTGCACTTGCTAATGATACACTTGGTAAGTTTTTGAAGGAGGATAGTTTAGCTCGGGAAATTCTTCAGTCTCAAACAGAGCTTGTCAAGAGCAATGATCTCAAAAATCTTTTACCTTATGGTTTCGCAATTCATCATGCTGGGTTGGTTAGGACTGATCGTCAACTTGTGGAGGATCTTTTTGCTGATGGCCAAGTGAAAGTGTTGGTTTCAACAGCAACCTTAGCCTGGGGTGTCAATTTACCTGCACATACTGTCATCATAAAAGGCACCCAGATATACAATCCTGAAAAAGGAGCCTGGACTGAACTCAGTCCCCTTGATGTTATGCAGATGCTTGGCCGTGCCGGAAGGCCTCAGTATGACACTTATGGTGAAGGAATCATCATAACTGGACACAATGAGCTGAGATATTATCTTTCTTTAATGAATCAGCAGCTTCCTATTGAAAGTCAGTTTATATCTAAGTTGGCTGATCAGTTGAACGCAGAGATTGTCCTTGGGACGGTGCAGAATGCCAGAGAGGCTTGCAAGTGGCTCCTCTATACTTACCTCTTTGTTCGAATGGTGCGAAATCCCACTCTTTATGGTCTCGCTGCTGATGCTCTCAAAAGTGACTATATTCTGGAGGAAAGGCGTGCAGACTTGGTAAGAATCTTATATTCCACTACCTGTTGTTGAAATTCTTTGCTCATACTATGCATGTTTAAGATCTTGAGTTGTCATGAACGTTGAGGAATAGGTAATGACTGTGTGAGGAGACAGCTGCACATGAACATAGCATTTGTTTGAATTTTGTGGTCTGTTAGAACTGCCTAGATCATTAAGCCCCAGTGCCTCCTTGTTGGAGATATGACGTGAGCTAAAATCATTTGTGAATTGTGCTGCGTATTAATACAGAACTCGGAGCGGAGGCTGATTGCTACTCTGAAAGTCCTCTTTAGACATTATAGTAATAGTTACTAACAGTTAATGGATCTGCAATTTTTTTCTGTCATTATATTGTTGTCTGTTTTATTGTGTGGTTTTTCTTTTTCCAGATAAGTATGTGTAGGTTTAAAATTGTAATCTTTTTCCATTGTTGGGCCATGGAGTTAGTTTCCAGTGTCTTGAAAGGCATACTTGTTTTGCAGGTTCATTCTGCAGCTATATTATTGGACAAAAACAACCTGATTAAGTATGACAGTAAAAGTGGATATTACCAGGTGACTGACTTGGGTCGTATTGCTAGCTATTACTATATAACTCATGGGACGATTTCCACATTCAATGAGCACTTGAAGCCGACAATGGGTGATATTGAGCTGTGTAGGCTGTTCTCTCACAGTGAGGAGTTCAAATATGTAACAGTAAGGCAAGATGAGAAGATGGAATTGGCAAAGCTTTTGGATCGTGTTCCCATTCCGGTTAAAGAGAGTCTTGAGGAGCCCAGCGCCAAGATCAATGTTCTACTGCAGGCATATATTTCACAGCTGAAGCTTGAAGGGTTGTCTTTGTCATCGGACATGGTTTATGTAACTCAGGTTTGATTGGCACATACGTGAACATTTTTTGGTTGCTTCTTTGTTTCTTTGGTGCAGAGTACAGTGTAACCTGAGTCCATTTTTTTTTTTAAATTTTGTTATTTTTTTGCAGAGTGCTGCACGTCTGATGCGAGCCCTTTTTGAGATAGTTCTGAAAAGAGGATGGGCTCAATTAGCTGAGAAGGCTTTGAAATGGTGCAAGATGATAAGTAAGAGGATGTGGAGTGTGCAGACACCACTTCGCCAATTCAACGGCATCCCAAATGGAATCTTGATGAAATTGGAGAAGAAAGATTTGGCTTGGGAGCGGTATTATGATCTTTCATCACAAGAGTTGGGGGAACTTATCCGTTTTCCAAAGATGGGAAGAACACTTCACAAGTTCATTCATCAGGTTCCAAAACTCAAACTTGCAGCACATGTTCAGCCAATTACCCGCTCGGTTCTGAGTGTAGAATTGACTATTACACCAGATTTCCAGTGGGAGGACAAGGTCCATGGTTATGTGGAACCTTTCTGGATTTTTGTGGAAAATAATGATGGGGACTATATTCTTCATCATGAATACTTCATGCTGAAGAAGCAGTACATTGATGAGGACCATACTTTGAACTTCACAGTCCCAATTTATGAACCATTGCCTCCTCAATACTTCATCCATGTTGTGTCTGACAGATGGCTAGGGTCCCAAACTGTTTTACCAGTTTCTTTCCAGCACCTGATTTTACCGGAGAAGTATCCTTCTCCCACGGAGTTACTAGACTTGCAACCTCTGCCAGTTACTGCATTGAGGAATTCAGCCTATGAAGCACTTTATCAAGATTTTAAGCATTTCAATCCTGTTCAGACTCAGGTTTTTACTGTCTTGTACAACTCAGATGACAACGTCTTGGTTGCAGCTCCAACTGGTAGTGGGAAGACCATTTGTGCTGAATTTTCCATATTGAGGAATCATCAGAAAAATCCTGGTAGTAGCTTACGTGCAGTGTATATTGCTCCCCTTGAGGCCCTTGCTAAGGAGCGTTACAGTGATTGGAAGAAGAAATTCGGGGATTCTCTTGGAATGAGAGTGGTCGAATTAACTGGGGAAACAGCAACTGATTTGAAACTGTTAGAGAAGGGTCAGTTAATTATAAGTACGCCTGAGAAATGGGATGCCTTATCTCGTCGCTGGAAACAACGAAAGTATGTTCAGCAAGTAAGTCTTTTTATCGTCGATGAACTGCACCTGATTGGTGGCCAAGACGGTCCTGTGTTGGAGGTGATTGTCTCTCGGATGCGATATATCTCAAGCCAGGTCGAGAGCAAGATTCGAGTTGTTGCTTTGTCAACTTCTCTGGCTAATGCCAAGGATTTGGGGGAATGGATTGGGGCTACGGCTCATTGTCTTTTCAACTTTCCTCCGGGTGTAAGGCCCGTGCCGCTGGAAATACATATTCAGGGTGTTGATATTGCAAACTTTGAGGCTAGGATGCAAGCCATGACAAAACCCACGTACACAGCAATAGTACAGCATGCAAGGATGGGAAAACCAGCAATAGTGTATGCCCCCACGAGGAAGCATGCACGCCTCACTGCAGTGGATCTGATGACTTACTCAGACATGGACAGTGAAGAAACACCCATGTTTTTGCTGCAGTCAGCGGAGCTAGAGCCTTTTGTGGAGAGGATCAACGAGACCATGCTAAAAGAGACACTTAAGTATGGTGTTGGCTACTTGCACGAAGGCTTGTGTGGCACAGATCAGGATATAGTGAAGACATTGTTTGAAACTGGATGGATTCAAGTATGTGTAATGAGCAGCACAATGTGTTGGGGAGTGCCCCTCTCTGCCCATCTGGTGGTGGTTATGGGAAGTCAGTACTATGATCGTAGGGAAAATGCGCACGGTGATTACCCAGTGGGTGATTTGTTGCAGATGATGGGTCATGCCAGTCGACCTCTCGTAGATAGCTCGGGGAAGTGTGTCATCCTCTGCCATGCACCACGCAAGGACTACTACAAGAAGTTCTTATACGAAGCGTTCCCAGTGGAGAGCCATTTGCAACACTATCTCCACGACAATTTCAATGCGGAGGTGGTTGTTGGTGTTATTCAGAACAAGCAGGATGCTGTAGATTACCTTACATGGACATTCATGTACAGAAGGCTAACTCAGAATCCAAACTACTATAATCTGCAGGGTATTAGTCACAGACATCTTTCAGATCACCTCTCGGAGCTGGTGGAGAATACTCTGGGTGACTTGGAGTCGAGCAAATGCGTTACTGTGGAAGATGACTTTTTGCTTTCGCCCCTGAATCTTGGCATGATTGCATCATATTATTACATCAGTTACTCTACGATAGAACGTTTTAGCTCTTCTTTGACCTCCAAAACGAAGTTGAAGGGCTTGCTTGAAATTTTGGCTTCAGCATCGGAATATGAACAGCTGCTGATAAGACCTGGCGAAGAGGAGTTGATAAGAAGATTAATTAATCATCAGCGCTTCTCTTTTGAGAATCCCAAAAATGTAGACCCTCATGTCAAGGCTAATGCTCTGTTGCAAGCTCACTTTTCCAGGCAAATGGTGCGTGGGAATCTAGATTCTGACCAGCAAGAGGTGCTTCTTTCTGCTAGTAGGCTGCTCCTGGCTATGGTTGATGTGATATCCAGTAACGGATGGCTGAATCTGGCACTTCTAGCAATGGAAGCGAGCCAGATGGTCACTCAGGGAATGTGGGAGTGTGATTCTATGCTTCTCCAACTTCCACACGTCACAAAGGAATTGGCTAAGAAGTGCCAAGAAAATCCGGGGAAGAGTATAGAGACTGTGTTTGATTTAGTGGAGATGGAAGATAACGAGAGGCATGAGCTCTTGCAGATGTCAGAGCTACAGCTTATGGATATTGCCCGTTCCTGTAACCGGTTCCCAAACGTTGATTTGGCATATGATGTGCTGGATGGTGGTAACGTGAGAGCAGGAGATGATGTGAGTTTACAGGTGACTCTTGAGCGAGATCTTGAGGGTGGAACAGAGGTTGGACCTGTGTTTGCACCCAGATATCCTAAAGCCAAGGAAGAAGGATGGTGGCTTGTTGTTGGAGATACGAAGAGCAACCAACTATTAGCTATTAAGAGGGTTAGTCTGCAAAGGAAGTCAAGGATCAAGCTTGATTTTGCTGCCCCTGCGGAAGCTGGAACAAGGATCTACACACTTTATTTCATGTGTGATTCCTATCTAGGTTGTGATCAGGAATATACTTTCGCACTTGATGTAAAAGAGGGAATGGTTGAAGATGACAGTTGAAGGGAGTGGTTTAGCTTTACTCTTCGGTAGCTTGCTCTAGCTGCTTGATGTACTCTTATAGACAATTTACTGAGAGTAAGTTCTATACTTTATCCTACTTTAATTCCATCCTGGAGGACTTAATTCATGAACTAGTGTTTTTTTCACGGTAATATGCATTTTATTTGTAGCTTTAAGTATTGTAATCTAAATGCTGCTGGTTCAAGGGGGGGGTATTTGGGATTTTGTGATCACTTGCTTTTGTATCCTATTAAATCAGAAACAAATCGAGCCAAAAGCCCCCACTAGGAGTATGCTCAGATGGATGATATTTCTCCACATTAACCAAATAGCTCGATCGAGCTCGAGTCTTGAAAATAGAAAAGCTCCTGCCTCGTGGTAAGAGATACTTTCCTTTGATATGTCCTACACAACACAACATGAATCCGAATTATTCGGATCAATCAATTTCAAATACTCAATGCATAAAAAGGAATCTTGAATCAACTTCAAACCCCTCACATAGATACGACAATCCTCTAACAAATACAACAATCATTGATCAATCAGTCAAAAGTGGAGTAGCTTCTTTAATTTGGAAGGAAGTTAATAAGAGAGTGGTCCAAATTGACCATTTGTTCACTCTTCTTCCAGCATCTGCAGTTCTGGTTCTGCAAATTTTACTGATGGCCAATGAAAAAAAATCACAAAATTTGCTGTCCAAAACGGAGCTGATCTGTTTGGAGCAATTTAGAGTTACAAACCATTCTTACATGTGAGAAGACTATCGGATAAGGCTACTTTGCCGAAACGGATGTTTCTATCATTCTACAGGTTATGATATTTTCAGGTAAATTTGCAACAATGTATTAGTAATTTCTTGACTAGTATTGCTGATCTATCTATGAGATCCTGGCTATGTGTGTGTGCCCGCGCGCACATGTTCTGACAAATTAAGAGGTCGAATTTAGGATCTAGGATTTGAACATTATGGGTTCGAGTTCAAAATTCTATTACAATCATTTGATTTATTGGTTTAGGAATCTATTATTTGTACTTATTTAGCGGATTTCTAATGCATAGTACACAGTTTGCGCTAAAGCTATTGGGTTCAGATGAACCCATATCTTCTTTAGTACATCCAACCTTGTTCAGGATGAGTATGCTTTTAGTATACACACACACACTCTCAACACATATTATGTATCGGTAAATATTGTAAATTCTATTTGGTACTGTCAAAGGCAGGAGCCTTTGCTAAACTCCTACGGTGGACTTTTGCAAGAAGAATATTTGTTATATTAAGTTTGAAAATGCTGCTAAAAAGTGTTATCAGGCCTGTGATAGTTGCACTTCCTGATAGAATTTGCCATCTCTCAAGCTATCGCACATTGTACGATAACCGTCGAGCAACAAAACTTATAAAATTGGTGTGGGATGGTTGATTTAGACAAGAATCCTGTTTTCGTGATACTATTCAACCATTCTAATGTTGATTTTGAGATAAAAGACCATAGCACAGCTAGTCATTGAGTTCCATGCCATACCAGAGGTTCTTGACGTTTATCAATAATTAAAGTTGTGATATTTGAATTGATAAATCCAAGTCCATGATTTGCTAAAGAAGCTGTGTGTTTATGTATGTTATGCAACTTTTATTGTTTAGCTCTCATGCTCTCCTTGGGTTCAACAGAACTCATTTCTTTTACCTCGAACTATGCATACATATTTTAAAAAAATAAAAATATTTACATATAAAAGGATTGAGCTCATTTTCTTATCCTCTGGCTCTACATTTTGGTATCTGTTCATGCTGGTGAATGTTGTAACAGTTGTCGTTGTAAGCACCTTTATGCCTCGGCCCAATGTGCTTGTGCCTTCTAATGGTTTCTTACTCTGGCAATGAAAACTATGGCCTGAATGGTGTTCGACATGTTGGACAAATTGGTCTTTTAGCTAACCAAGGATCAAGACATTGAGCATGAAATACATGGTTACAAGCTGGAAAACTTCTGCACAATTCTGCTTCACAAAGACTGTCTAAACAAATGGCACACGTCGAATTTGCTTGTCCTTTGAGGTAGAAACAACTGATTTCTTGCACTTGTTCAACAGATAATCCCGAGCCACAAGGGTCTATTGCAGAGATCTCATCGTTGGGATCTCCCTCTTGATCAATTCGATCAAGAACAAGGTAAGAAATTACCAAGTACACGATGATGAACGCGAAAATGGCAATCAAAGAAAGAGGGGATGGGAGTTCAGCTGCAGAGAAACTCATTGCTTAGATAAGATTTTCAGAAAAGTTAACATAGCATAGAGCTCCATGCTCTAATAAAAATAATAAATAAAAATCATTGAGCTCCATGCCATACCGGCGGTTGTTGAGATTCACCAATGATAGTAGTGATTAGCATTTCAATTGGCAGATCCAAGTCCAAGACAGCTCCAAGCTTTGTGTCTATCTCTGTATGCGGCATATGTGGATTCAACTGGAACTCATTGCTTTCAACTCGAACGATGTATATTGCGAATTTTTTTGGCGAAATACATAAACAGCCCCTCCAAGTTGTCCAAAACGGTCAGTTGAACACCTCAACTGAAACTATTTCCAGTTAAACACTTCATAGAGGGATAAAATTCGGGGTAAACTCTTTGGAAACTTAAGAATTATAATGAGTATCTTCCAAGTATAAGCAAAATAAAGTTCTAAAGAAAGAGAAAATATCGAACATAGAGGGATATTTCTTCTCAAAATGGGTGCTAAGGGAAGGGAAGATGTTTGGTTTAAGCCGATACCTAAACTTTTTGGTTTACCCATTTAAACACTTAAACTCCTGAAACATATAACTAATAAACATATTTTATCCTTGACCCTAGGAGCGTGTATTACACATTCGCTAACGTGTCTATCCAGTCAGCATATGACCAATGAGACCGGTACACGTCAATAGTGCAAAGAATTCAAAAGTCATGCCATAAACTATGAGCCAAGTGTCCTACTTGAGATCCACTGATCTTCTCCTCTCCTTCAAACACCAAACAGAATCCATTTACATCACGTGTACTTGCTCCTCCCCAATTTTTCCTTCTTTCCCTATCTTTTTTATTATTTTACCTTTTTTATTATAGTACAAAATTTCACCGATCTCCTTCTCCGGCGAAATCCATTGTGAGCGTTACTGTGCTAAACCAAAAATCAGAAAACCTGTTAGGAGAATTAAAGAAATATGAAAATAGTAGAGAATCAGAAATATTCCGAGTCCACAAGTTTCTTGTGTGTGCTTAAGAAATTTTAACCCCCTCACACATTGCCAAGGTAATGGATTAAATCCTCCCAGGATAAAACGGAATAAATCTTCCTGCAACAGTGGCAATACAAACTGCAGGATACCAACGAACTCAAAGAGCGGAGCAAAATCACACTTACGAGTTTGAGAGAGAGAGACTGCGAATTAGAATGCAATATATTCAGAAAGAAAGAAGTTCTAGAGTGTTTTTCGTGTGTAGAAAATTCAGCCTTGCCTCAAAATTTATAGGCAAATATCAGAAGAGGTGTCTGGAAAAGGTGTCTTTTCTGAAAATACGCTGCCTGCCGCGGTCGCGGCAGAATCGCGGCCAGCGAGGCCCTCTGAACGTATTTTCAGCAGTGATTTGGCATTTAATTAATTATAATTAAATAAATTTTGTCCAAAAATAATCTTATCGATCGATCATTTGACAAATCCAAATCCAAAGCCGAAGCTGAGCCGAGCGAGCTACGACGACGGCGCGAGGGTTCATTCTCTTCAACTCCTTTTAAGAGCTTTAAGAAGTGAATCTATATATAAGCACACAAATGTGATTGTCCCTCACCNTTTTAAAGCCCAATGGATTAAAGTCCAACAATCCCCCACATGAATGGGAATGGTTGTATCAAGAAAGATCATAGATGAAAGCTATGTGATTTTGCAAGTAAGGATTAATTGCATCTGGATAAGTAGGATTCTCTTTGAACTTTCCGTAGTGAACATATGTCGGATGTACTCGGTCAATCGGTAGATTTGATATCTTTGAACCGTCGAACTTTGGTGTATACCTAGACAACCATATGTCATACAACCAATCCTTAACCGTCTATTGGTTCTCATTGTTGTGTTCGTTTTAGCCATGAACACCGCCTGGTTTCATAAGTGCGTAGAGAATTGGCCTTATAAAATTCTCATTGAAGAGGCTTCCACTTCGCACTTACATAGGTGATTCCTAAACGTGTAATCCTTTAGATTGACACTATTTGATAAATACCTCATCAAACTTAGGTAATCATTAAAGAACGTGTAAAGTTCTATCCTTGTTACTGAACATTGTCTTCATCACGAGAATGGACCAAAGTTTTTATTTTGACAATGTTGAACTGGTCAATCATAACTTTATTTGAGCTCCTTGAACCTAGATCTCGAAACATCAAAAATTCTAGGTAGAGTTACCGCCATGTTGACTTGTCCTCGGCCATAGTCCCTTCCCTTAGATGATTTCTCAACTCCCTCTCTAGTTAAGCCTTTTGTAAGTGGATCCGCCACATTATCGTTTGATCTTACATAATCAATAGTGATAATTCCACTAGAAAGTAGTTGTCTAACGGTGTTATGTCTTCATCGTATATGACGAGACTTTTCGTTGTACATAACGCTCCCTGTCCGTCCTATTGCAGCCCCACTATCGCAATGTATGCAAATAGGAGCCAAAGGTTTTGGCCAGAACGGAATGTCTTCTAAGAAATTTCGAAGCCATTCAGCTTCTTCACCGGCTTTATCCAATGCTATAAACTTTGATTCCATTATAGAGCGAGCGATACACGTTTGTTTGGAAGACTTCCAAGATACTGCTCCTCCACCAACAGTAAACACATATCCACTTGTGGACTTTGTTCCTGAAGAGCCGGTTATCCAATTAGCATCACTATATCCTTCAATAACCGCAGGATATTTATTGTAGTGCAAAGCGTAGTCTTGGGTATACTCCAAATATCCCAGAACTCGTTTCATAGCCACCCAGTGATGCTTGTTGGGATTACTTGTGAATCGACTAAGTTTACTTATTGCACAAGCTATATCAGGTCGTGTACAGTTCATGATGTACATTAAGCTTCCCAACACACGAGCATACTCCAATTGAGACGTACTTTCACCTTTATTCTTCATAAGATGATGGTTTAAGTCAATTGGAGTCCTTGCACTTCTAAATTCCAAATGTTTGAATTTTTCAAGTACCATTTTCACGTAATGTGATTGAGACAAAGCTAGACCTTGAGGAGTCCTCTTGATTTTAATTCCTAGAATTACATCGGCAACTCCTAAGTCTTTCATATCAAACTTACTAGCAAGCATGCGCTTAGTAGCTTGAATGTCGGCAATGTCTTTGCTCATTATTAGCATATCATCAACATATAAGCAAACAATGACTATATGATTTGGAACGTTCTTAATGTAAACACATTTATCACATTCATTAATCTTAAAGCCATTTGACAACATTGTTTGGTCAAATTTCGCATGCCATTGCTTGGGTGCTTGTTTTAGTCCATAAAGAGACTTAACAAGTCGACACACCTTCTTTTCTTTTCCCGGAACCACAAACCCCTCGGGTTGGTCCATGTAGATTTCTTCCTCTAAATCACCATTTAAGAAGGCTGTTTTTACATCCATTTGATGGATTTGAAGATCATACAAGGCGGCTAACGCTATTAGCATCCGAATGGATGTAATTCTTGTTACCGGCGAGTATGTGTCAAAATAGTCAAGACCTTCTCGTTGTCTAAATCCTTTGACAACAAGTCTTGCCTTGTATTTGTCAATAGTACCATCGTCTTTTATTTTCTTCTTGAAAATCCATTTAGAACCCAACGTTTTGTTACCTGGAGGAAGATCAACCAATTCCCAAGTATGGTTGCTCAATATGGATTCTATTTCACTATTGACAGCTTCTTTCCAATATTGTGCCTCTGATGAAGACATTGCTTCCTTGAAGGTACGAGGCTCATTTTCTAACAGAAAAGTCAGAAAATCTGGACCGAATGAAGTAGATGTCCTTTGACGTTTACTCCTTCTCGGATTTTCTTCATTAGGCATACCATCTATTATTTCCTCCCGAAGTCGTTTTGACTTTTGGCAGGTCACTTCACTTTCCTTTTTATATGGAAAAATAGTTTCAAAGAATTCAGCATTATCTGATTCTATTATCGTATTAATGTGAATCTCAGGATTTTCTGATTTATGAACCAGAAACCGATATGCCTTGCTATTGGTTACATATCCAATAAACACACAATCAACCGTTTTTGGACCTATCTTAACCCTTTTAGGTTTAGGAACTTGTACCTTAGCTAAACACCCCCACACTTTGAAGTATTTCAAGCTAGGCTTCCTTCCTTTCCACATCTCATAAGGAATGGATTGTGTTTTACTATGAGGTACACGGTTGATTATCCGGTTAGCTGTAAGTATAGCTTCCCCCCACAAGTTTTGTGGTAAGCCAGAACTTATTAGCAATGCATTCATCATCTCCTTCAACGTTCGATTCTTCCTTTCCGCAATTCCATTAGATTGTGGAGAGTAAGGGGCAGTTGTTTGGTGGATAATGCCATTTTCCAAACATATTTCTTCAAAAGGAGATTCATATTCGCCACCCCTATCACTTCTTATCATTTTGATCTTTTTGTTTAGTTGCGTTTCAACTTCACTCTTGTATTGCTTGAAAGCATCAATTGCCTCATCTTTACTATTAAGTAAATAAACATAGCAGTATCTCGTGCTATCGTCAATAAAAGTAATAAAATACTTTTTCCCACCGCGAGATGGTGTTGACTTCATGTCGCAAATATCTGTGTGAATTAAGTCTAAAGGACTTGAATTCCTTTCAACGGACTTATACGGATGCTTAGCATACTTTGATTCCATACATATTTGACATTTGGAATTAATGCAATCAAATTTTGGCAATACTTCTANTCAAGCAAGTAAGAAGAAGCATTCACTATATTGATAGGAACCGCTATTACATTTAGCTTAAAAAGGCCCTCATTTAGGTAACCTTTTCCTACATACAAATCATTCTTACTTAGTACAACACTATTAGAAATAAAAATACATTTGAATCTATTCTTGACAAGAAATGAAGTAGACACAAGATTCTTGCGAATTTCTGGAACATGGAGGACTTGGTTTAGAGTCACTATTTTTTCCGACGTCATCTTCAACGCAATCTTGCAAACTCCTTCAATTTCGGCCATAGATGAATTTCCCATAAAAATTGTATCGTCAGGACCTGCGGGGACATAAGAAGAAAATAATTCCTTGTTAGCACAAACATGGCGGGTGGCTCCAGAATCTATCCACCATTCTTTCAGATTTCCTACCAAGTTGCATTCAGACAGCATGACACATAAGTCTTCCATTTCATCTTCAACCATGTTGGCTTGATTCTTTTTCTTCTTATTATTCTTTGGCGTACGACAATCCACTGCCTTATGCCCAGTTTTTCCATAGTTGTGGCAATTACCCTTGAACTTCTTCTTGCTTAGGTAATTCTTTGGTCCAGAAGCCTTCTTCCTCTTCTTATTTTGTGGTGCCTCCTCAACAATGTTTGCCCCCACAATTGTCGAGTTTTCACGTGACTTCTTTTCAGCATGTCTTCTTCTATTCTCAAACGAACAATCAAGTCTTCTAGTGTCATTTTCTTCCACTTGTGTTTAAGATAGCTCTTAAAATCCTTCCACAACGGAGGTAATTTCTCAATGAAAGCAGTGACTTGAAAGGCCTCATTTATGACCATACCTTCAATAACAAATTCATAATTAATAATAAGATAAGTCTTATTAAAAAACTTATTGATTCGGGTCATACCTTCAGCAAGGAGGTCATGCCAATGACTTGTAATTCTTGGACTTGAGTTATGACCTACCTAGTGTCAATCATCTTAAAATCCAAAAACCTTGCAGTCACGAACTTCTTAAGTCCAGCATCCTCAGTCTTGTACTTCTTCTCAAGCGCATTCCATAAGGCTTTTGAAGTTTCCATGACACTATAGACATTGTACAAGCCATCTTCCAAACAACTCAAAATGTA
>MU695594.1:4773-15645 GCA_026770625.1 Nicotiana glauca
TTAACAGAATTCCTTACCTAGGATTTCTAGTTCGCAGACTGTAATAGAGTCAAACTTTCCTCGGTTCGAGATTAATTCGGTGACTTCAGACACCATTATATTCTCAAGTGGATACTCTGAAACTCTTAAATAACTAATCCCGATCCGTCCGTCCTTTAATTGGAAAAACTCTTTTTTATTATACCCTTCGCGGGGTGTAAGCGCCGTAAAAAAGAGGTGTGACAGTCCCTGGCAACCATTTTATTGGGACAACCCGATAAAATTCATTTATTTGTTTTTTGGTTTAAGGATTTAGCTCTTGACTGTATTTGCAGGTTGAAACAGGTTGGCATACGATATGGAACTGTGTTATTGGTGGTTTGCCCACATTCAGTATTTTTACAGCAGTTGTAAGTTGTGACTTCATTGATCTTTTAAAGATGGAATCCTGTTTCTTTTTCTAGTATTTAGGTGTGGTATAATCTGGTAGCGTGCTTCCAAATACTCAAATATTTTATTTCCAAATTTGATAAGGAAACACAACCAAAGTCACATGTAGGATCACTGAGCTCCACACCTAGCTGTCCTTTATCGCCCGCGCCAAATGCATAAAGCTCACCAGATTTAGTCAATGCAAATTTATGGGCATTCCAGTATATTGAATTAGTGAGACTTATCTGCACAAAACTCTTTCATTCAGCTGCTTCAGTGATGTTACAACCTAGGGAATAAAATATTTGTAGTGCCTGTTACCCTGAAATTCGTAATGGTCATTTTGTAAACAAAGATTTAGAAGAACTCAATGTTAAGGACATTTTTTTAACATGTGGACTTGATATCCAACAGAATCAATGTTCATATGTCAATATGAGATATTGAATGTTTTCATATTGGAATATTTTTGTTCTTTCAATATTCTTTTGACACAATTATTTTATAATTTCAGTTCATACCATCTGATGTTGGATAATTTAGCGGGTGAAAGATTTTAAAATGATAAAGTTGAGGAAATCATTTGAAGACCATCATTTGGATTAGTTATATAATGACATTATCTATTTAGTCTAAACAATATATTTTCATGTTTTAAGTTACTATAATATTATTATTTTTGATTAGTACTTCCTTTTGTTTGTTAAGATTAATGAGGTACAGTATATTTTTTTGAATTAATATTAGTATATTTTATTATTTGAGTCATATTATATACCAATATAGTAACTGTCATTAATTATGGCTAAACAATCAATAATTGATGTAAACCCAAATGTCGTTTAATATATTGACTTTTAGCGGTAATTTATTTAAACATATTAGCCATTAGAATGGAAGCTAAAAGGGCAAACTAAGATGTTTTCAGAAGGGATAATATGGCCATTTTAATTGCCACAAAATAATTATCATTAAAGATGTGAACTTTTACTGGCAATTATATTTAATTTAGCGGCTATAAAAAATAGATGCTATAGAAGAATAATTAGCCGTTTGAATTGGATTTAGTAGCCATTATAATTGCCACAAACAATTGCTTTAATGGCAATTATTTTGAATATAGCGGCTATAATAATGGATGCTAAAGAAGTATAATTAGCCATTTTGGATTGGATTTAGTAGCCATTATAATTGCCGCAAATAATTTCCGTTAAAGATAATAACTTTTAGCGCCAATAAAACATACCATTTACCAGCTTTTGAGAGAATAGATGCTAAAGGCTTTATCGACCCCAGATTCAGCGGCAAAAGGCTAATGGTCGGTAAAAGCTATAGCGGCTATCATTGTTGCCGCTAAAGCCATTTTGTATTGCCGCTAAAGGTCTTATTTGTAGTGATGTTTATTTTTTGAATTGTTAAAATTTTACTAACGATTTTAGATGATAGGAAAAATGCTCACCCGTACTAAATGATGAGTCACGACCTGTAAGGCAAAATGGAATAAACTAAAATTTTTGGCCCAGGGTTACAATTATTCTGATAGAAATATAAACGAGTTAGATAGTCTTCATCTATAATCACATCCCCGAGTCCCGTATGTTTTTCCTTTCTAGGAAAAGGACCAGGTGAAAGAAACTATCAAGTGCTCGAGGCTTCATACTTCAACACTCAAACACTTGGGGGACTACATAGAATATTCAGTCACGTGTATATAAAAGGCAAGAAGATTGAGTAAAAATCAAGCCTAAGAAGAGTCAAGTACGGAGTGGAAGTTAAGGAGTCATGGCGTTCATCATTGTGTTCTTTCCCATGAGAACAATGGAATCACCTCTCAAACCCTTCCTGATGTTTTGAAGTTAAGGGGGCCCAAGGTACCTCAAAATAGTTAGGGTAAAGACTATGTACTGAAACGGGTTATAAGGAAAAACCTTGTATCTATTGTTCTACTTTGTATAAATCTGTTACAAGAAAAACAGTTACGAGAAAGTTATAGATATAATTCAAATACATGTAAAGGATTACTCAAAACTTGTCAAGGTTCAGAAATAAAATCATGTCCAAGTTATTGCAAAGAAACATGTGTGTTCCTATTTCTTTTATCGTATAATAAACACCATGATGAAGTTGAGACGTCTTCTTCATCAAGTGTCAAAATATAAAAGGGTCCTCTTTTATAAAACTCATGTTATTTAATAGTGAAGTTAATGGAAGCATTTTTCAAAGAATAAAAATGCAGACTATTCTTTAAGTCCTTGAAAATAAAAGGCACGAATAGAACAGATGAAAGTTTAAAGACAACTTCTTAATATTTTAAAACTAAAGACTAAGTATAAACTTAGTCATCGAATTGTTCATGCAAAAATTTCCCATAACTAGATTTGGGGACTTGTGTGTCTAAAATCAAACCTTAACTGATAACCAAGGGTTTGATTACCAAAAAAAACTATCACAAGAATCCAAAAATCTTAAACATAGTTTTCCAGATTGGTACCTGCAAAAAGGGAATTTAAAACAATTGTAAAAAAAATTTCATCAAGAAGAAGGAACTGAAGAAAGATCATCCGCGGGCTCAACTGAAACAGCGTCATCAACAGTTAAAGGTTGATCTTCAATCACAGCAATAGGAGCATCAACATGCAAAGTTTCAGCTTGACTAGCAGCAAGAGGCACAGATGAACTTGAGGAAGGAATGACACTTGTGGCAATTTCAACAGTCATGAGGACTTCAACTGCGAGAGTCTCATCCAAAGGAGTTTTAGTCACAGAAACTTCAACCTCGAGAGATGAAAAATCTTATGGTTGTTGTTCTCGTTCAATGGCTTCATTCACCTTGGCAAATTCTGATTCCAAGCTGAAATTTTCTTGGCCCATTTCTACCAAGGTGTCACGACGAGACTTTAAAAAGGTCCAACTTACCTCAATATTGGTTGACTCTTCAAGAAGTTCATAATCTCTCTCCCAAGCAGCGATTTCATTCTTAAGTTCTTCATTTTTAGCTAGGATAGAATTATAAGATGATTCAAAGGTGGCGTGAGAACTCTCTAGGGCATGAACCTTGTTTACAGAAACTCATAGTTCTTATTGTGCCCGTGAAAGGTTTTGCGTCAGCTCCTCAGCATGCATTTCCTTCTGAGCCAGGAAAGCCTTTAGAGCCCTATTTTCCTCCTTGGCTTTGGACAGTTGTTCCGAAAAGGAAGATTCAAGGCGCTCTTTTTCTTTCTTAGTTTGGCTCGAGGTAGCCTTAACCATCGCCAGCTCGGAGGTTAATGTTTGAACTTGCCTCTCTAAGGTATTTTTTCTTTCAAACTGGCCCTTCCAGTTGTTTGCTTCCAATTGAGAACCACGGGCAGCCCCTTCTGCATCATAAGCAGTCTTCTCCAAGTCATGAGTTAACTTCTCCAAAAGGGAGACTCGGATCATTAGTTCAGTACCACTGAGGTTGGCCTGCACAAACAAAAGAGAGGAAAGGTTAAAACTTCGAAATCAAAAGTCTTAATAAAATAAAATACAAGAAAATACCTTCAGAGTGGCATGTACTATATCGTTCATAAGGGTCAGATTACTATGGCTTTAAAGTTTAGCCTTCTCAATGGGACCAATCAAAGGTTCGAGCCAAGTGTCAGCTTGCCCAGACTTTCTTAAAAGACTGTTGTTGGCTGGAACCTCAATGGCCACGCTCCTCATAGTAGAACCCCTGCTCGAAGAACCCACCTCTGTACGGTGGACAATGGGGGGAGGAATTACTAAATGAGGAGTAGTGGAAGGAGTAAAAACAATGGAGGAAGGTACGGAGGTAGTAATTGATGAAGGTAAAGAAGCAATCACGGGAACTGAAGAGGTAAAAGAAGACAAAGAAGGTTCATTTAGAACAGGTCCTAAAGACCCACTACCGAAACCACTGACAAAGAGTTGATTTATAGATTCATGAGTGTCAAGAGGAGGAGAAACATCATCATCAGGTATGATCGCCGGAATAATAACAGGTTCGGAAAGGGATAAGTGAGGGGAGACATCAGCCTCATCTTCAGAGACGATACGTCTCCTAGTTCGAGGTCTTGACACTAGAGAACCCTCGTCTTCCTCCTCGGAATCATCTTTTTCAGTAGATTTTCTCTTTGCAGATCCCAAGAATATATCTTGGTCTGAAGAGATGCGAGCACTTAAGGAGTCACTGGATGCCAAGATGGCCTCTGGAGTAACTCCTCGAATGGAAAAACATGATAATAAGAAGGGTAAAAGTTAGAACAACAAAAATATTTAAATATAGATAAGGTAAAAATAGAAATCCTTACCATGAGTTTTTACTTTCCAACCATAACGGTTGGAAAGAGTTTTCCATGTTCTACCCTTCATTGGAGCGATCTTCAATAATTTTTCTACCCAACCATGGAAGTTGGGACCAGACTCCACAACGCCCATGGTTGCTGAAAAGAAAAAGAAGCAAGATCAAGAAAAATAAGCAAGCCTAGAAATAAAAAGGCAGGAGAAGAATTTAACACTTACGTGCAAAATTCCACTTCTCAGGGAAGAGGATGTTCTTTTCACCCACTAAACCAACAGTGGGAGCAGCAACAAACCGGGCATACCAGCCACGGTCTTTATCATCTTCGGTACTTACTAAAACCCTCTTACTCCTGGCTGCTAAGCCAAACATGCCGTTTCGAAAAAGCCTAGGGGAGTAAAGGTGAATTAGGTGGGGAAAAGTGAATTCAACATTCGCCATGTTAGCAAGCTGCCTCAAGCAGGCGACAACCCTCCACAAATTCAGACCAATTTGACCCAAACACACGTCAAAGAAACGACAAAAGTCTATAATAACCGGGTCAATGACTGGTTTAAACCCTAGAGTAAAGGGATATGTGTAAACAAAAGGGAATTCTATTAAGTAAGATATGATCCTTTGATTTGAGTTAGGAACGATAATTGGGAAATCATTACTCCAATAACAGTCCTTACGAACTATGGGAGCTAAAATATATGTGATTTGAGTAGGGAAAGGATTAGCACGGTCTAAAGAAGCAACTTGGGTCCTAAGAGACTCTCTATCATGATGAAAGAAAATCTCAGAGGGGATTATTTCCTCTACCAGAGGCTCACGAAGTGGCTTAGAAGATTCTTTATTCCGAGAAGAACTCCTCTGAGAATGTGAACCTCTAGTCCTAGAAGAGGGACCAGAGCTAGAAGAAGGAGTTGACGTACTACCACCACGAGTAGATCCAAGGTTACGGAGTCTACCCCCTCTTCTATGCCTAATTGGAGCATTGGGAAAGCTATCCAGAATAGGGGTTCTCCGAGGGTTAGGATTTGGTGAAGCCATGGCAGAGAAGGGCGAAGTGTAGCAGAAAATAATAAGGAGGTCTCGAAGGATTAGAGTGTTTAATACGCTTTATGTGAAACATGACAAGAAGAGATGTTATATTTATACTAATGGATAACTGGCAAAAAGAAAAAGTACAATGATAGAAAAACCATAATGATGATAACTGATACTTCGTGAAAAGTGAAGACAAAAAGAAAGCCTAAAAAAGTGTTGCAAAATTGTGCAACCAATAAGAGAATGACATGTGTCTAGTGCATTAAAAAGAAGTGACAGTTGAAGCGTCAACTCTGTCAGAGCATTAATGATGACAAAAATTCTCCTTTAATGAATTTCATTTCCTAAATATTCAAACTGATGAATAAATGGAAAGTGGAGGGACTATCTGTATTGCGGAAAATTGAATTCACATATATGGTGATATGTCATGACACGTGGAATAGTCAATAAGTTATGCTAAGCTACGGTTCAAGAATTACAAAACAGGAACGGGTAAGGAAAAAGGAAGAGGTACGAGACGAGAGGATCAGCGCCCGTTCCTGTTTAATTTTATATATATACGAGCAATGAGAAGAATATACCTGGTTAAATAAAAGGGTGCGAATACGGCATGAAAAAAGAATTAAATGCTGAAACCGTTAAGGAATATACACATTCAATGTAATGATTATGTAACGTAGCACTTAACGACATTAATTACTTGTGACGACCCGACCCGTCGTCACATGAGTTACTGCCCCATTTCCTCCATATTATGTTTTTCTATGTTTCAATATCAGTATTTGAGTTGATCGGGTAGAATTGGATTGGTTTTAGTTGGAAATAAGGCACTTAGCCTCTTAGAAGGAAGGTTGTTTTGGAAACGTCAACCGGAAGTTGACGATATAGTTAGAGGGCTCGGATGTGAATTCCGGTGATTTGGTTAGCTTCGGGAGATGATTTTTGACTTAGGAGTGCGAATGGAATTGATTTTGGAGGCTCGGTATAGAAATAGGCTTGAATTGGCGAAGTTTGAATTTTTTGGCGAATTTCAGTTCATAGGTGAGATTTTGATCCGAGGGTCGGAATGGAATCCCGAGAGTTGCAGTAGCTCACCTATGTGATTTTGGATATGTCTGCAAATTTTCAGGTCATTCGGACGCCGTTTGGTTGGGTTTTTGATCGAATGTGCAATTCGAAAGTTTTAAGAAAACGTAGGCTTTGATTTGAGGAAAATTGAGGATTTTGATGTTAATGATAGTGTTTTGATGGTTCGAGCAAGTTTGAATAAGGTTATAGGATGTGTTTGTGCCTTTGGTTGAGGTCCCGGGGGCCTCGGTGTGATTTCGAGTGGTTAAACGGGAATCTAGAAGCACGTTGCAGGTCTGGTTTTTTTTTGGCTTCTGGTATTTCCGCATCTACGGAAAAGGAGCCGCAGAAGCGGTTCCGCAGATACGGCGTGGAGGTCACAGAAGCGGTCCTTTGAGGGCTGGGTATATTCCGCAGAAGCGAAAGGCTTTCCGCAAAGGCAGGATCCGTAGAAGCGGTCCCAGGGATTTTTAAGTGAAACTGCATAAGCGGTCATTTGGTCGCGTGTGCGGGACCGCAGGTGTGGTTAGTTGACTGCATAAGCGGAAAATGACCTGGAATTAAAGTGAACAGTGTTCACGAATTGGAAAAGAGAAGGAAAATATTTTCGACTTCGACTTAGGCGATTTTGAAGAGAATTCGAAGGGGTTTCATCAGGTATGAATTGTTAGACTCGGAATATGTTATTTATGGTGTAAAAACATGGATTAATCACTGAAATTCGAGGAATTAGAGGGTAACAATGGAGGTTAGGGCTTGGAACTTAAGGGAGATTAGAATTGGGTTTTGATAGGGCAGTTGAACTCCGATTTTAGTAAATTTGATATGTATAGACTCGTGGCGAGACGAGGAATCCGGTGATGTAAATTTCGTAATTTTTCCAGAAGTGGGCCCGGGGCTCAGGTTTGGCCAACTTCGTGATTTTTGGTGTTGTTCGAGTCTTTTCGATTGGGTTATGTTTCTTTGGCCTATTGTAATGTAATCGTTGTGGTTTTGACCAGATTCGACGCGCGAGAAGGCGGATTCGAGAGTAAAAGGCATAGCGAACTAGTCTTGTGGCCGGCTTGAGGTGAGTAACAGATGTAAATGATGACCTGAGGGTATGAAACCCCGGTTTATCACACTGTGACGCTATATTGAGGTGAGACACGCACTCCATGATGAGTGCGGGGTCGTTTGTGATTGGGGTTGTGTCTTAATCCGCCCCGAGTGGTGTCCAAGTTGTGCTTTGGACTATAGAATGATTAGTAAATATCCTACTTGGCTTGTTATGAGTATATTTGGGTTGCGTGCCGATTATTTGGATCCCTTAGGGATTATTATCACTGTTTCCACGATGCTTAGCATGTTTTCATGATATCAGTCCTGAGTTAAACACTGTTTCGAAATGATTAGTAAATTTCTAAAGTTTTAAACACTTAATCTATAATTCCTAATAATTGGAACTGGAAATAATAACTTGACTGTACCTGTGTGGCTTATATGCATATACCTGGACTGAGTGTGGATAGGGCTGCATGCCGTAGCGAGTGCTACGATAATATTGCGCTTGGGCTGTAGGAGCCCCTCCGGAGTCTGAACCCCAACAGTGAGCGCGGGTACCCAAATGGATCGGGCTGTACGCCACAGCGGTCTTGTGCATTGCATTGCATTCATGTTCTGATGTTTATCTGATCTAGTTGTTCTGCCTTATTGTCATTTCACCGTTAACTATGCTAAATTGTTAGTGTTAGCTTTACATTGTGGTATTTTCGGAATTTTATACTTTGAGTCATTATATATATCTATTACCATTGAGTTGGAAGTACTCACTTTACTCCCTGCACCATGTGTGCAGATTCAGGTGTCTCGGGAGCATAGTTGAGTTTTGCTGCTTCAGAGTTTCTCAGAAGTTGTCGAGGTAGCTGCCTGACGTTCGCAGGGCCCGACTCCTCCCCTATCCCTTTATTATTTCTGCATTTGTGAACTTCAGTATTACTAAGGATTTATTATTTTGTTATCTTTGGGAGTTTTATTGACAGCTGTTATGATTTCCGTATTACTTCTGTCTATTATCACTGGTTAGAACTATATTATTGATAATTTAAATGCTATAAATTGGAAATGGGTTGTGCGGTTGAGTTGTAAGCGTTATATGGTCGGGCTTTCCTAGCATTTGTGTTGGGCGCCATCACGACCGGGATTGGGGTCGTGACAAATTGGTATCAAAGCCTAGGTTACTAGGCCTCATGATTCATGAGCTGGTTAGTAGAGTCTTGTGGATCGGTACGGAGACGTCTGTATTTATCCTCGAGAGGCTGCAGAACCTTTAGGAAACACTTCATATTCCTGAACTCTTGTCGTGCGGCTTTGTTGTTCTGAGACCTAAATTTCTGTATTCTATTCTCTCGCAGATGGCGAGAACCCGTGCTACCGGACGTGACGGACGACCACCATTTCCACCTGCTAGAGGTCGTGGTCTTGGTCGTGGTCGAGGCAGACCAGTGAGAGCAACTCCTGCAGATCCACTAGCTGCCCAGGTTCCGGACCAGCCTCCAGCTATAGATGCTCTAGCAGCACCTGCTTAGGCACCGACAGTGCCCAATGTGATTCCTGGTCTTCAGGAGGCTTTAGCTCAGATCTTATCTGTCTGCACTGGTCTGGCTCAGGCAGTCTCAGCCACTACTGTCGCAGCTACTTCTCATATCGAGGGTGGTCATCAGACCCCCGCAGCTCGCACACCCGAGCAAGTTGTTCAGGGATTGCAGACACCGGGAGTTGCCCCAGTTGCCCCAGTTGCACCAGTTGCCCCAGTTGCGCCAGTCGTACCAGCTCCAGATTTTGTGGTTCCAGCTATGCCAGACGAATAGCAGCATCGACTGGAGAGGTTCGGAAGGCTCCAGCCTCTGACGTTCAGTGGTACTGTGGGCGAGTATGCCCAGGGATTTCAAGACAAATGTCAACGTATGCTTCACACTGCAGGGATTTTGGAGTCGAGTGGAGTGGCTTTTACTACCTTCCAGTTCTCAGGGCCTGCATTTACATGGTGGGAGGAGTTTAAGAGGCGTAGGCTTGTTGGAGCAGCGCCCCTTACTTGGCAGCAGTTCTCCGCTCTCTTTCTGGAGAAGTATGTACCGCAGTCTCGCAGAGAGGATCTGAGTCGTCGGTTTGAGTGGTTGGTTCAGGGATACATGACTATGACTCAGTACCAGTTGAGATTTACGCAGCTAGCTTGGCATGCTACTTAGATGATCACGACAGATCGGGAAAGGATTAGAAGGTTTGTGGATGGTCTTAACTATCCAGTCCGCATATTGATGACTAGAAAAAGGGTTGTGGCTGCCTCATTTGAGGAGGTAGTTGATATGGCTCGATAGATTAAGACAGATCGTCGTCGGGAGCGTGAGGAGATAGAGGCCAAAAGGCCTAGAGGTTCAGGTAGCTTCAGTGGTGCTCCGTCTAGGTGCTATTTCCAGTGCAGCAGAGGTCGTTCTTTTAGACCTCCTCAGTCAGGTCATACAGAGTCCAGTGGGGTTTCTTCAGGCCGTGGTCGTCAGGGTTATCAGCAGGGTCAGTCTTCACTTAGCGCCCTTCCAACTCAGAGCTCTACTCCTGCTTTTTTAGCCCAGGGTTCGTCTACAGCAAGGGGTTCCCTTGAGTCCCTTTCTCCAGCTCAGGGTCGTTGCTATGAGGGCGGTGAGTTAGGTCACAAGAGGAGATAGTGTCCTCGGCTTCGTGGTGGTCGGTCTCAGCAGAGGGATCAGCCCTCCTCTTCTACTCCATCTACTTCAGCACTGTCACGACCCCAAACCCGGTCGTGATGGCGCCCAACCCAATAGCTAGGCAAGCTCGACCAAATGTGCTCTCAACCCGATCTTAGAGCTCATAAACCATTTAATTAGAAATCTTTAATAGTGATATAAACCAAATATGCTGATAATTATAAAAATATCCCTAAAATCTCACAGAACAACATAACTTCCCAAAGACCTGGGGTCACGAGTCAAGAGCCTCTATCAGAATATCAGGACAATACTGAAAATAATTCTACAAGTCTGAATGTACGCGGAATAAACAAAACAACAGAGTGATAAGGG
>MU695595.1:33195-50337 GCA_026770625.1 Nicotiana glauca
AATATGTCCAATCGTCACACAATTTTCCCATCCCTCACCTTCACGTGTTTTACATTCGGATGTTGTGTATTGGTAGAGTTTGTGCCAAAACCCTCCGTCATTGAAAGATAATACGAAAAACGCAAGTGAACTGTGGTCCATTTAAAAATAGAGAAAAATTCACAACTAGCTACAGGACTCAAATAAGTTAGGAAAAACTAACCCAAACTGTCCATCCACAAATAATTTCAATCAAAATTAGCCAGAAATAAATTTTTTTTAATCAAAAACTAACCAAATTCATTTTGTAACACATCTATTGCTAAAACACAAAGATAGTTAAATTTTTTTGATACTTTAACAATATTGGAATATTCTAATTTCTTTAAGTTGAAATTCTTAGAATCGAGCACCTCAACTCGATTTAAAAATCACTATTAAACATTAATTTGTTGGATTGGATCGAAAGATTAAATTGAAAATGCCATGGATAGCTATTAAAGCTTGTTTAAGCTTGAATTCAAAATTTTGGGTTTACGAAATTGGAATTTATTTCAAGCGGGGGTTATTGAAATAGATTGGGTATATCTTAAGGAGTGTGAATCTCAGTTTTGGGACGATTTAATGAAGTTTTTAGGTGGGTTGAATTGAAATTTGAGTCAAATTCGAAGCACACAAGATGGACATCGAAGAAGAACATGTGTATCACACTGTATATTATTTGTGTATTACCTATGTATCGAATGTGTATCACATGTATATCCATGTATATGAGACACATGCGTGATACATGTTTGATATATGTGTCGTAGAAATTTTTTAAGCTTGATTTTGACTACAAATTTGATACCAATCCAGTCCAAGTTGCCTCCAATCTTGCTCAAATTTTGTATATTGCCTCATCTATATGCTTCAACGAATTTCATCTATACCTATTGAAAAAAAAGTCATTTTTGCCTAATTTATTTTAATATAATTTGTCATTGATAATGAATTTTAACTCAAAACTAGTCTAAGTCACCTTCAAACTTCGTCAAATGTAATATTGACTCATCTATATATTTTCAACTGTAACTACCCAAATTCTAATCTATCGTGACGGTGCCTAACGTGGTACAAGGCAAGCCGACGTTTATGAATAACTCCAACACTTCTATAGAAACTGGATTTAAAGTAGTTTAAATAGTAACTTCTCATAAAAAAGATAGAAAGATCTAAAACACAATGCGGAAAACTCCCAAATCGGGGTGTCACAGAGTACATAAGCATCTAAATATCATAAGTCTCGAATACACTATCTAAGATAGTCCGAAACTAAATACAATAAAAGGAAAGATAGGGAAGGACAAACAAGGTCTGCGAACACCGAGCAGCTACCTCGAAGTCTCTAAAAGAAACAACTATGTAGAGTGTCAACACCCACTGTGTCTGGAAATACCTGGTCTACACATGAAGTGCAAAGTGTAGCGTGAGTACAACCAACTCAATAAGTAATAATACTAAATAAAGAACTAAAAGTAGTGACGAGCTTTACAATTATAGTTCAATTTAGTAATCTCAACATTGAAAAGTAGGCATGCTTTCAAGTTCGACAATTTAAGTTCAATCAGTTACTTCATGACAAGTTTAAGTGAAACAGAGAGTAATATCTTTCAGAAATTTCCATGACAGTGATGCATGGCATCTAAGTGCGACATAATGAAGTCAAATACATCCTCTTAGGGCAATAGTCACTCAGCCCTCCCATTCACTCAACACTCGGTACTCGGCACTCGACAATCAACACTCGCTCTCAGTAGGTACCTGCGCTCAATGAGGGTGTATACAAAATTTGGAGGGGTTCCTTCAGCCCTATCGCTATATCAAGCCAAGTCATGGAATAAATCAATGAAACACGCTGTGGTGTGCAGCCCGATCCCATATATATAAACATAAAGCTCGTTGCGGCGTGCAACCCGATCCACACATATACAGCCATAAGGCTCGCTGCATCACTCAACACTCGCTCTCAGTAGGTACCTGCGCTCAATGAGGGTGTATACAAACTTTGGAGGGGTTCCTTCAGCCTATCACTATATCAAGCCAAGTCATGGCATAAATCAATGAAACACGCTGCGTGTGCAGCCCGATCCCATATATATAGACATAAGGTTCGTTGCGGCGTGCAACCCGATCCACACATATACAACCATAAGGCTCGCTGCATCATGCAACCTGATCCAGACATATACATCTATAAGGCTCGCTCCGGTGTACAACCCGATCCACATATACAAATATTTCGCTCACAGATTGGCACTCAGGTTCCAACTCAGTCACAAACCTCTCCATTCTCTCGAGCTCTCAGAAATCATGAGAATCAACATAACGCAGTAATAATGTAATGTATCAACAAGTAACTAAAGAGACTAAGATATGATATGTAAGTAAAATGGAGACTGAGATCAACAATAATTTAGCAGATAATTAACATGCAATACGGCCTATGAGGGTCCCTTCAGTACCAACACCCTAAAAATGAATTCTAATAGGTCTTGCAGCTCGATTTCTATTTTGCATAAAGAATTTAAAGATATAATCATATTAATTATTTATCCAGTTCAATGGAATGTGAAATCACATGCCCGTCACCTAGCATGTGCATCACCTAAAAACCAATCAAATCACATAAAATCCTGGGTTTTCATAACCCTAGAACCAAATTTAGAACTCTTACTTACCTCAATCCAAGCTAATCTCTACTCCAACACACCTTTGCCTCACGAATCGGCTTTCAATATCCCAAATCTAGCCAAAAACATACAAATAAAATCAACATGGGCTAATGAATCAATTTCACTAGAAAATACGAAGTTATAAATCAAAAATCCAAATTCAGCTCAAACCTGGCCCCTGGGTTCGTCATAAAATTAGAACACCCATTCGACCCCGAGTCCACGCATACCAACATTACTCAAATCCGATATCAAAATAGCAATCAAAACTTCAAAAGTCTAGCCTACGAACTTTTCTTAATTTTCTCAAGTTTTTCACCCGAAATCACAAATTTAGTGATGGAATCAAAGACATAATCATGGAAATTAACCAAAACTAGATAGGAATCACTTACCCCAAACACACACATGAAAATCTCTCAAAAAATCTCCTTCTACCGAGCTCCCAAATAAATTTAGTGTTATGAACTCAAAACCCTCATTTTTGAAACTTATAATCTGCCTAGTTAAGCCTTCATCGTGAACTCGACCTTCACCTCGTGTTCACATAACAAAATTAAGTCTTTGCCCAAAACCTCCTACGCCAACGCATTTAATCACTTGCGAACGAGATGCTCCACTGACCCCTTGCTTCGCGAATGCGACCTCCTTTGCACGAATGCGTAGACCAACTGCACGGGGTCCTAACTTCCTTCTCTATTCTTCACGAACGCATCACCCTTATCGCATTCATGATGCACCCACTTCCCAAACCTTCACAAATGTGCCCCCCTCTTCGCGAACACGAAGAACAAATCTCATCTCCACTAGCCACCCTTCACGAACGTGACAAAAACCAGCAGTCTTCTACCAAAATGACAAATCCAAAATTGATCCGCTAACCATCCAAACTCACCCGAGGCCCCCGGAGCCTCAACCAAACATACCATCAAGTCCCTAAACATTATACGAACTTAGTTGAACCCTCAAATCACCTCAAACAACATCAATAACATGAATCACACATAGATTCAAGCCTAATAAACTTTGAACTTTCAATTTCTACAAAAGATGTCGAAGCCTATCAAATCACGCCCGATTAACCCCAAATTTTGCATACAAGCCATAATGACACCACAAACCTACTTCAACTACCAAAACAAAAATCCGACCTCGATATTAAAAAATCAACTTCTGGTCAAACTTCCCAAAAAATCAACTTTTGCTATTTCAAGTCTAATTCAACTACGAACCTCCAAATTACAATTCAGACGTGATCCTAAGTCCAAAATATCCAACGGAGCTAATAGAACGATCAAAACTCCATTTCGGAGACATTTACGCATAAGTTAGCTTTTGATACTGAATTTTTTACTATATATTTTAATACATATATATAATTTTAAAATAGCATATATGCATGCATAAGAATTTTTATAGTTTTTATATAATTCTAAAGGCTTCAAATTGATTTATTTCCTCTTTTATAACTCAAAATTTCCAATAATTATCCTTCAAATTATTTTTGTGGTAATTTAGACATTTAAATCCTATATTTGTGCCAAAATCTTGCTTAATTATTTTTATTACATTTATTATAATTGCATTTATATTTTAAAGATAATTTGCATATATTTGCAATACTAGCCCTATTAATACGTAATCCCATTGATGATGCATAAAATAATCTTTTATATTTTTAAAATATTAACTAACTATTTTAAATTATTTTAGTACACGAAATAATTTTTTCAGAAATATTTATTATTTCTTATAAATTATTAGGGTTAAAATGGCTATTTAAAATATGGCTTAATTATATATCAATTTAGCCGCAATTCAACCAATCTAATCCCAATACCCAGCACAATTTTCGAGTAAAATTCCCGACCTACACCCCAAATATCCAATCCTGTCCTCACACCTTTTAATCCTGGCCGTTGATCACAAAGATCAACGACCACCATTTTCCATTTCCTAATTAAACTGACCTATACACCCCCAAACCTAATTCATTTCACAACCTACCCCGCCGCCCTAAAATCCTCTATGCTCTAAAACACTCTCAACCTAAACCCTAATCTCCAAACGCCGACCCTATCTATGGCTATCTCTAGTGACCTCTCACCATCTCTCAGGCTGCCAATGGCCTCTATCATGTCATTCTCACCATCGTTAAGGGCCTTAAGGGACTAGGGCTATATCGACTTGATCTAGGGTTCATCTCCTGCCTGTTCTAGGCCATTCCGGTATGATTTTGAGTGAGATCGTCCTATATTAGCTACAATCTATGGTTTCCTAAACAGGTTTTCTCATCTCTGTATGGTTCTCTTCGAAACCCTAATTCGTTTCTAAACCTCCTAGACATGTACAGATCTAAGATGATTTGAGTTTGTTTTTTTGTGAGTTTACAATAGCCTCGAGATTCTTTACAAGAATCGTTTGATTTCAAGTAATTTTTTCATCTTTTTCTAAAACTAGGGTTTTCAAAATTTCTTTTTAAAATTTGTTTGATGATTCTTTGCGTACCCATTTTGACTAATTTTATGAGCCGCTGCAATCCTAGCCCGTTTGTACTGAAAACCCTAATGTTTTGGAGTTTTTCATTTGGTTTCTAGATATTGGTACCTCAGACTGTGTTGTTGCCTCGGTTCTTGTGACTTCTCATGATTTACTTGTCCTAGTATGCTTCTACCGAATTTTCTTAGTTCAACCTTTCGCTAATATTATGAACTTGTGTTTATACTGACCATTCATGCAAAACTTGTATGCTTCTCTCTGAATCAGTGTAGTTTAACCATGGATTTTGTTAAATCTGTGTGAAATCCTGACTATTCATGTGCTACCTCATTTTATATGCAAGCATGCTGCTTCTTTAATGACTTTCTGAACCATTGATTACTCTGAATCCCTTATTTTATGGTTTAATTTGACCCTTTTCCATCTAACGTTTGATCCTTACTTCTTTACTCAATTTGATTGAATTTACCTGCCTTAATTATTTTTTCTTGCCTTGTTTACATTCCGCTGATTGTTATTGAATTGTTTCCTTAATTATACTACTGTGCATTTACCCTTAATTACCTATTCTATACCTATGTTTTACTTTATTCTTTTACTTAAATACTTGGTATGTTTTACTGTTGATTGAATTGTCCCTTGATTAAGGGAAGATCTTGCTGATTTACATGTGATTTCCTTGATTTTATTACTTAATTGATCTCTTACCATGTTTTGTTATGTTTTTGATTCCTATATAAACCTCATCTTATTTTAAGTTTCGAACAACAAGAATAACAAGGAACACTAGTTAAAAAACTCTCTTTTATATTTAAAGCTTTTGCTCTTTCTGTCACTCGCTACTTCCATTGAACTAGCCGAATCTAAGCCAAGGCTAGTTACTACACTGCTCTATGCTTTGTGTCTGCTTTCCTTAACTGGTATTTCCCTAATTAACTTTTGGAATCCAAACTCTATGTATTTTTCATTCTTGCATTAGTTCATCAGTTATGGGGTTAACTTGTATCCTTGCCTACTTCTTTGATCAGCATATTTAAAATCTGCTTGTTCAATGTATGCTTTAATTCTGCATCCTTTCTTGCGTACTTCTTTGCCTAGCATGTCTAAAATTCTATCCTTTCAATGCATGTTTTGCACTCTGCTTACTTCTTTACCTAGCATGTCTAAATTACATGTTTAAAACCTATTCAAAATAGGCCATCTACTATTTATGTTCTAAACTATTTACTAAGTCTCCAAGATCCTAAGTGTTGTATGCAATTTGTGACTATATGATTCTATTATCCCTATCCATATACCATGAAGTGATTATTATGTTCCATAATCCTTTCATTCCCATGTGAAGTTTAGTTGTTAAGTAATCTGAATATGACCAATTGATTGTCTGCTGCTTGATACTCTTCTTAAACTGTCTTTTGCCACTAAGTTATTTCCTGCTTTCTGAAAACTTTCCTACTCCTAAAGTCATCTATGTACTATTTTCAAAACAAAACTATGTCAAGCACTCTCCACTACTCCTAGAATATTAGGTTCTACCCTTCTGGCATCTGTACTGCCTTGAGATCCTTGAGATTTCTTTGAACTCTGGCATGTCAGAGTTATCCTTTCCACACTGCACTTGAATTAGTTCTTGTTTGAGAAAAAGTCTAAGTATGAGCACTGTCCGGGATCCTTGAGATCCTTAGTGAATTCTGACTTACCTAGACAATGATATTGTCGATGGAACCTTGCATTTGAGGCTATTGGAGGCTTGGGGAAGTCATTTGAGCCTGCTTCAGGCACCCTATAGTTAACTTCTTTTTTTCTTTATTATTTATGTCATTTATTCAGCTGGTCTGTAATAATTACTTGTAAACAACATTGGGGTGATTAGTGAAAAGGGCTGGGTAGCTACATATCTGTTGGGTAACTCGGGTAGATACCATGTCTATTGGATAATATTAATACATTTGCTATGTTTGCTTTGCTTTCACGATAGTAGAAATCATGCCTATAGGATCTAAATGGATTCAATAGTAGAAACTATTTCTATAGGGCTAATATTAACTTTATAATTAGATATCATACTTATAGAGTGTAAAGTGATTGAATTCTATTCCTGCTACTGCATATATTTACATTCGTCTCACTAGAAGTCATGCCTATAAGTCTAAAATTTAGCTCTTAACAATGAGATACCATGCCTATAGGAATTAAAATCAGAAATCCTGCCTATAGAACTTAAAATAAGTTTAGTTAAACAAGTCAGTTTAATTCATGTTAGTTCATTTCGAATTAGTTTAATCAACTGTCCGCATCTTTGAATGAGTTTTCAAACACTACCTTAATTCACTATCGCTAGAAATCATGCCTATAGGATCTCAAGTGTCTGTTTAAAACTGTCCATTATTGTATTGCATCAATGTAGATATCATGCTTTTAGGACATCACTGTTCTGGGTTTAGGAAAGCCTTAGGGCGATTTAAATTTTGCAGCTCCAGAACTGTACTTTTATTATTTAAAAACTGTCCAGATTTAACAGGTTTAAATAAGTAGGCAAGCCAAATAGGATATTTTAAAACTTTGTCCTAATTCAATAATGTATAACCTCTTCTCACCTAGATGTAATGTTCTAGGATTTTCTCTTAAGTACTTGAATGTTGTTTGAAGACGTGCATTTACTTGTGATATTTGTGGAGGTGCCTGTGAGCATATAATTTGTTCTTTTTTAAAAAAGCCCTATTTGTTCTTGACTGACGCCTAGATATTTATCCTTTAAAACCTTAGGAAGTATAGAACTCTCCAAAAATAGAGGTCCTAAAATACCTCCAGGGCCATGAGGAAGGGACGGGTAGTGCACGCATAGGACATTTTTAAGGTTTCTATAAAGCTTTAGGCTATGACTAAGGGGAGGGAGTTGGGTAGAAAGGGATATGATGACTACACATTAATGTCATGTGTATCCCCTCATTGAGGAGTATTTACCGGGTGTTGCGTGGGGTGATCTTGTAGGCAAACCAATCACGGACCCTCCTTACTTCCTTCACAATGTTTAAACTTTGCTTTTCTATATGTATGCAATTTGATCAAACCTTTCCTTTTTCTCATTATTTGAGTCATATAATGTCCAAAACCTGCCCTTATTTGAAAATATGTGTTTAACCTATTTATTTGTTAAAGGACTAGTTCATAGGTATAAGTTCGGCCGGGACCACCGTTGTGGACCGAGAGGGGTGCCTAACACCTTCCCCTCAAGGTTACTTCGAGCCCTTACCCTAAATCTCTGGTAATGCAAACTTGTCCATGAGTTAATTGCACAGGGTGCCCTAACGCACCATAATATGTTAGGTGGCGACTCTTCAAAAACCCAAATTCCCAAAAGGAAATGAGTTATAACCCCTCATGAATGTTGAAACCCGAAATTCCTCGTCAAAAGGGGGAAAAGGGGGAGTGATAGCATGACAACTTTCCTGGTGATATCTTAGGCCCTTACCATAACGAACTTATTTTTATGAATTAGTCCAAGCATGATTTATCCCGTACCATTTACCCTTATTTAAATTTAACTATCTATTTTCTTTTAAGCATTTATGATTCTTTATTCCTAAAACTGACTTGTCTCTTTGTTTTCTTTTTCGTAACTGTCTTTCAATTATTTAAATACCGCATTTGTTTTTCTAACTTCAAATAATTTACTACATGCTATTAATTACTACATAAATCACGCTCCACATCATAGTCCACTTGTGCGTATCAAATCCTACAGCAACGCTTGTTAAGTGGTTGCGCTCTTCCTATTTATTACCCTTAAATTTGGAAAGACATATTTACGGTAAAACTAGTCGATTAGTGGTGCAATCGATGGTTCCGTGCCTTTTCCCCTCAAGTTGTCCGCTTGACGATATCGGTCTAAACCCTCATAGTAACCTTACTCTGGTCAAAATTGTGCATGCATCATGGTCAAACCTAGTCGGATCAATAAATTGTACACTCAATGATCCTCTAAGATAAGCCTTATCCAAAAGTCCATCGGGGTTTCTATAATCCCATCGGACATAACCATATTCTGGGCATTAATTTGGAGAACTAAATGCCGATATGCTGATCATGAATGTATAAATAGTCGAGTCTGGTGGGGGAAGGCCTAACTTTTTTTTATTTGCTAAAAAGGAGGCACGAGGTCCCTAGATTCGGTATGCTTAGCAACATCCCACCATTACTACTAGATTGGTAGGAGGACCTTTCCTCAAGTGACAAGAAACATGTGATAAAGTACCTAGGTAACTTGACTTCCCTGCTAGACATTGAGCCAAACAATAAGTTGATCGAGGCTGCCGCTTTGTTCTAGGACAGTGAAAGGGTCGTGTTCCATTTTAGTGACATAGAAATGACACCGCTTCTAGAAGAAATTGGAGTACCTGCAGGATTTATTTGGGATAGTCCCAAGCTATTGGTGCCGGAGAACCGTACTAGCAAAAGGTTTTTAAAGATGATGAGGCTGAAGAAGAATGCCGACCTAGTGCGCCAGAAGGAATCTTACATACGCTTTGAATATCTATATGAGAGGGATATATATCCCTATCCGAGTTATGAGGAAAGCATGCAGGAACAGGTTGTACCAAGGGTTACCAAGATGAGTCATTTTAGGGCAGACTTTCAAGACGACAACGTACCTTACAAATGCCAAGCTCAGCGCATGTGGCACTGCAAGATCATTGTGGAAAAGAACACCATTGAGCCAGACAGGTATCATGCAGGGTGCGAATCTCTCTACTGCATGGTTAAAAGACAATCTGAAAGGAATGGTGATGCCAAGGGCCAGTCAAGGGAATAGAATCATAGACGAAGAAGCTGAAGCTCAAGTCAAATACAACAGGCTACATAAGAGGGTCCACGACTCTAGGAATGAGCACCTGGAAATACATGAGAGGATTATGAGGTTGATCGAGGAATGAAAAGAAATGGTACTCACTTCCAACAGGAAATTGGAATATCTGGAGCGAGGAATAGTGGTGTCGGTTGTGCTGATACTACACTCTTTGCTATTTTGCACAGATCCAGGTTTCGAACAGCAGCAGCAGCATAAGTGTGGGAGTAGGCCTTCGGTCCAGCGAGACCCGAGGTAGCCTGGCACGGACGCCTCCCTTATCCTCTCTTTTTAGTCTGTTATCTCATTCACTACAAAAAAAAACTGGAATTAGCTACGAACGTCGTCGCTAATCTATCGTTAAAATGCTCGTTGCTAGCAGAATCTTTTCATAATCCGTCGCTAAATGAGATTAGCGACGGATTTTTCTGTTTAGCTACAGATTTTGTCTGTCGCTAAACCATAATTTTTTTAGTAGTGATTGTATTCGAGAAAAATAGTTTATGTTTTCTTTCAGACGTTTGTATTTAGTATTCTTAGCAATTCGTGAGTACAATGACACTAGTCTTGGGTAGAGAATTTTGTCAAACTTTCCGCATTTCTATTAAATTTTATATAAAATGCTAAGACTTCCGCTTGTTATTGAAATTCGTTGCTTTTACATTATTGCCGAAAAATCATTTAAAGAGATTGTATATTAATGAAACAATAACTAAATTTGGCTTGCCTAGCTCTCACTAGTAGGCGCCATCATGACTCCCGAGGGTGGAAAATCCGGGTTGTGACAACGTTCCATTTCTCAGAGCTTACGCCTCACCTCGTCAGAGGTAAAATATCTCGTTTCAAGCCCCCGACTTTTAAAGCGTTGGCTAGGAGTTGATACCTCAAAAATCATAGCTTTCTTTAGTCGAAAGATTTCGAAAGGCATAATCCTGAAATTCATTAAATTTTTGACTTCTTTCAAACAAGTAATTCATATAGGACAATAATAGTGATTCACAAATTTACATACCCGGTCGTGATGGCGCCTCTCGTGGAGACAAGGCCAGCCAGTTAACCTAATTCATCCTTTAAAAATAATTATTTAACACAATTATAGTGCAACATGGTTTAATAATACCAAATAGCGGAAATATCTATAAAAATATGCGGAAATCCAACCCAACATAGCCCTAACTGGGGTGTCACAAGTCACGAGCATCTAAAGGAGACTGAACACCATTATATGGCCAATAATATCAAAAATAAAATTTGGAGTTCAAAAGATGATGTCCGGTGCCGCGAACGCTGGCGGTCACCTTGCTCAGCTTCAATAATAATGCCTTCAATCCGCTAATAACCCACTATCGGGGGAAACAATACCTGCAACTGCACGCGAGGTGTAGGGAGTAAAGTGAGTAATCCAACTCAGTGAATAATAAAAGTAAATAATAGCTGGAAGCAAGAAATCACGTAAGGCACTCCATCATGCTATATAGAACAGTACAACCCCTTTTGAGAAGAACAGTAAAACCGTGAAATCCTTTAGAAAGCATCTGGGCTCAGTTAAAACCTCTTTTGAAAATATTCCTTTTCAAAAGTTGCGAAAATAATTTCAACAAGTAAGAAATAATCGGAAATCTGCCCCTCGGGCTCAATATCAACCTCTCAGTACAGTATCATCCTCGCGGGCTCACTCCCAACTCAAAAAGTACAACATCAGCCTCTCGGGCACAGAACTCCATTAACAAATAACACTAGGGTATCTGGTAAATAGTGCAAGAAGTAGCATGGATGCCAATGATATGAGTGCTGAATGTCATGATTGTCACACCTCCTTTCGGCGCTACCGCACCCCGCGAGGGGCGTGGTGGAAGGGAGTTTTTCCAATTAAAGGACAATCGAAACGGGATTTATTATTAAGAATCAGAGTCGCCACTTGGGAGATTTATGGTGTCCCAAGTCACCAGTTGAATCCCGAATCGAGGAAAAGAATGACTCTGTATTACAGTCCGCGAACCAGAAATCCGGATAAGGAATTCTGTTAACCCGGGAGAAGGTGTTAGGCATTCCCGAGTTCCGTGGTTCTAGCACGGTCGCTCAACTGTTATATTTGGCTTAATTATCTGATTTTAACATATTTTAACCTATGTGCGAATTTTAACTTTTAACCGCTTTCAATATTATTATTATTATTTTAACAAAGAATTACAACGTCGTGAAAATGTATTTCGGATCACACCGTACCAGTACGCCTGTGGCCTTTAACACATTTCGACTTCGTTGAGATTTGGATTTGGGTTACATAAATGTACACCCGAGTTTAGGAAAATAATTTATTAAAAAGCGCGCCTAAAGGGACTAGCGCGTTGCTATTTTGAGAAGGCCGTAAAATTAGCTAGACGGCACGTCCCGGAATCTAAGTATTTAAAATAACCTTCTACTGAGGGCCCCGCAATTTGTATGTTATTTGGCGAGGCTCGTCTCATTATTGTTTAAAAGATAATAAATTGCTTTTATTATTTATTATTTTTTAAGAGAATTTGCAACGTCATGGAAATGTATTTCGGACCACACCGCACCAGTACGCCTGTGGCCTTTAACACATTTCGATTTCGTTGAGATTTAGATTTGGGTCACATAAATGTGCGCCCTGGTTTAAGAATGTAACATTTATTATTCGCGCCTAAAGCTTCTATGCATTCATTAACTTCGGGAAAAACCGCGATATTCGCTAAACAGTTTTTCCAAACCTAAGTATGTATAAGCTATTATCGAGGGCCCCGCATTTAGGTGTTTAATGCGGCGAGGCTCATCTCGTTCTTTTATCAAGGCCGATCCTAAAGCAACTATGATTCTCTACTCATTCTTGTCTCTAATGATAAAGAAAATGTCCTAGTTGATTGCATGCTTACGAATTGTTTGGGTTTTGAACATGGTTTGTTAAATCCGAACATGATACGATAGGGCAGTCCGTTCTTATAAATTTATACGTACGCAAGTTGCAACAATTTAACTCAAACTACTAAGCGATTTAACGGAAAGATTTGATGCATTTTTTGAATGGGCTAAAAATGAAACCAATTGAAGATAGCAAGACATGCATACTATATCATTAGTTCCCCTTTTAATTAACATGCATAAGAATGGGGTTTACACACTAAACTACCACGTTTCAGTACTTAATCATTCATACTAAAGGGATTACATGATCATGTGCACATAGCTACTGTATATATATACAACTTAATTCAGAATAATGATTGTAAACAGTAAATTATAGAACTTCAGCTCCTCATTTGTATTTCATGCTTCAATTTCATCTTTACAAGGAGTACCAATTGTGTACCTGATATTTGGAAATAAAGAAGAATGAGGATCAACAGCAAAGCAGTAGCAATTACAGCAGTACAGCAACAGCAGTAACACAGCAATCAACAGTAACACAGCAATCAGCAACCCCACAGTAGAAGAACTAGGAACCAGGTTTAAAGAAAAACCCAAAACAGACAACCTCGGGACAGATTTAAACCCAGCCAAAAATCCAGCAGTAAAATAACACACAGCAATCTAGTAGCAACTGGGGGAACCAAACAGAAGTCCAGTAGCTTGAAAAGCAACCAGGAATCCAAAACAATACCCCAAGAGACCTAGATCACCCTCAAAATACCCTGGATAGTATTCTGATTTCTGTTTTCTTTTTCACTATCCAGCCTAGACTCTATCCAAATTCCCCCTATGAACTGTATTTTCAGCAATGCTTATTGAGTGTGTATATTTCTTCAGCACTCTATGATGTCTAACCTCAATGTCCAACCAGATTGTATGAAAGAAGAGAACTGACTGCCTAAAAATTGTTTTTCTTTTTTGCTCAAAAAAATGGAACCCCTCCTCTAGTTAGAAAATCCCCTATTTATAAGCCAAGAACAGACCTTAGAGGTCCGTCTTGAAACTGTCAGACCTCACTGCCCATACCCCTTAGATTCCCATGCCTTAATACTTTTTCTAGATGCAAACTATTTGGTTCCCCACCCTTGTCCCCTATTGTTTTATTCAAGAGTTATGGGTGCATTATAGTATTCAAATTAACTCCCATACTGTCATGGGAATACCCATTGTATTTAGACTTAAGGTTATTTTAATAGCCCCTGGACAGCCTTCTTGAACTAATTAATCAGACCCTATTAAGTCCCAAAACTGCCCTTAAACCCTTAGGAATTACTGCCTCTGCCCAAGCTTCTTAAACAGTATATAAACCCCTTAAAATTACCATCAACACTGATTGCTAATCATCCAATTTTATACAGCTATAACCACCCTATAATTCAATTGATGATTCGAGGCAGAAGGGTCTAAAAATCAAAGAGTATCAGTCTAAAGGGAATGAGTTGATCATATTGGGAACCAATCCTGATCAACTCAAAACCCATTGAAGCTATCAAACTGAGCATCTTCCGGCTCAGTATGAATTAATACAAAGGCAGGGCTGGTAATCATACAGGAGTACACAAAAATGCCTATTATCCTGCCTTCTCAGTTTTTCAAACCATTTTAATTGACGACCTTTATTTAGTCGATTTTACATACACACTGGGTAACAGACACAATCACACAGAGTCACAGGGTGGTTCATTGCCTTGGACTAAACAAGTGATTTATGAAACTATCTGTTTCGACGGCATTTAATGACTCGATTATATAGTTCATGTCCTACTTAACAATGACCAGAAGGAAAATTGACCAAATAAAAGGTCTTGGTAGAAGATGAACAGAATAGTTAAATGCTAAAAGTGAAAAATTAACTAAAAAAACAAACACAGAAATAAACAAATAACAGATACATACCAGAAAGAACCAAAGAAAGGGAAAAATACCTCAAGAACTTAAGAGGACTCGAACTTGACTGGAACTCAAAATTTTGAAGCCAAACGGACCTTAACTAGGGTGTTCTCAACTGAGAACACCCAAACTAAGGTCCATCGGACCTCAATCGTCTATTGAATCTACTGGAATCCCCACTTTAGATTTTTAGGGTTCATGCCGTCGATTTGAGGTTCGTAGTTTTCTGGCTAGATTCGAACCAAACCAAGCTTGGTTTGGTTATGAGGAAGGTCAGGGGAAGACCTGGTATGAATTTGGGCTTGGTTGGGGTCGATTGGTTTTCTGCTCGAATCTTCAAATCGATATTCGAGACGATGCAGGTTGATTCGAGGTTAACGGTTCATGGATTTGGATTCAGGATGGTTGAAAGGTCTTAGGGTGTTAAGGTGGTGGTCGTTGGCATCGTTGCCGCCGGGTTTACGGCGAAGGGGAAGGGTGGCGGCTAGGGTTCTTGGAGGTCTGGCTTCGTCTCTGATGTTAGAGACGATGAGATGAGAGACGGAATGAGGGGGGGTCTGGTTCGTGGGGCGTGGGGTATGAGGGTAGTGTTATATAGGGCGTGGGAGATGGGATCCTGGCCGTTGGATCAAGTAAGATTGATGGCCAGGATTTCTTGCCTTAGGACGAACGAGTCGTCTCATTTAAATGAGACTGGGTCGGTCTCAGGGGTGAACGGGTCAAAATGAAATGGGTCGCGAGGGGAGCCTGGAATCATTGGATCAATGGAGATGAACGGCTCAGATTAAATGCCTTTGAACGATGTCGTTTAGCTTAATGAAGGAGCTGAACTGGACCGTTAGATTTGATTTGATCAACGGTCCTGATGGAGGGCCTGGAGACGACGTCATTTTGACGTCTCTGAGACCAGCCTCTATGGACTGGGCCAGACGTTGGTTTGGGGCCTGGTTTCTTTGCATTTTTAGCCATTTTTCCACTTTTCTTACCTAGCCAACACTAATTTAAACACACTTTATCAAATTAAAAGAGATGAAAACACACACCTATTAATTAATACCCTAATAAACAATGCAAATCACACATTTTAAATCAACTCAATGACAAGGGACAACAATGCATATGTATTTTTTGTAATTTTCTTTTCTAGCCACTTTATGGCTAATTAATTCCTAAATGCACGTAACACGTATTTTGTATTAGTTCACACAAATAAACACACATGCAAGATGGTAAATAAAAATAACACACAATCCACAAAATTAAATGCGATACACAACAATTTTATTTTATACTTTTGGGAGTAATTGTCGTGAGAGCAAAAACCACGTGCTCACAGCTGCCCCTCTTTCCCCGGAAACACGAAGAGTTTTTGCGCAAAGATAAGTGAGCAGATATAAGCGATTTTTGCTCGTTGGAACACTCCGGGTGAAGCATTTTTTGGAAAATGGTTGACCGAGCCTTTGCTTCGGAAGGCCTCCTACATATCCTGGGCTAAACAGGAATCAGGTCAATGTAGTTCGGAAAGTTTTGGGTAGATGGGACTACCGTGGGATTATGGTTTTGCTGTTATAGCTGCCGCCTGTTGCTTCCCGTTGTTGCCACTGCTTCGCCGATCTCCTTATTACACCGTGCTAAACATGGAAAAACAAGAAGCTAAGCTAGCCTACGGATCATGAGATCTCAGCTATCTTCAACTAAGTCTTGTTGTTCTGCCTTCTCGTGTTTCTTTTGGTGCCTTTCTTCTGAGAACTTTGGGCTGATATTGGCTTTTGCTTCTCTGAACACCCGTTTTCCCGTCTTCATTAGTCTGCTGGGGGTGGAGCTTTCTCCGTCAAGTCTGTTATGCTGGGGAGTAAACAAAGTTCGAGAGTCGTTCCTCTCCGTATTTCCTTCTTTTCTGATTCCCGTGCTCGAATTTGTGTCGGGGACTTTTGACGTAACTCTCCGCTTCAGGGTTGGTTATTGGTTTCAAAACCCGCCATCTAGCATTCTACTGGCCACTGTCGCCTTACTTGTGAATTTGGATTTGTGCTGGGGATTTTTGGCGTAACCTTCCGCCTTCATGGCGCGTTATTGGTTTCAAAACCTGAAATGTAAAAGACAGAAAATTATTCCACTCGTTATACAGGTGGGCGCCCGATTTATCTAATGACAAGAAAGTATTCCGCTCGTTATACAGGTGGGCTCCCGATTTATCTAATGGCAAAAAAATATTCCTCTCGTTATATAGGTGGGCGCCCGATTTATCTAATGACAAGAAAGTATTCCGCTCGTTATACAGGTGGG
>MU695595.1:58572-96029 GCA_026770625.1 Nicotiana glauca
CTTTGGCAGCATGGATCCAAGGTCGTCCCAGTAGGAGATTGTACGATACCGCCACTTCAACCACTTGAAATTCCATGGTGAACTCTACTGGAACAATGGTTAATTCCAGTATGATGTCTCCCACCGTGTCGGTGTCGCCTCCATCAAAACCTCGGACGCAGACGGTATTTTTGTGAATCCGGTCGGGATCAATCTTCAGTTTGTTCAATGTAGCCAAAGTACAGATATTGGCACTGGACCCATTATCAACCAATACTCGGGTGACCACCGAGTCTTCACATTTCACGGTCAAATACAAGGCTCACGTCTCAAAAAATTATAAAATTAACATCAACGGATTCCTTATCTTGCCACTAGTCCGTACATACCAAGAACACCCAAATCGGACCACAAATGGCCCTTCAAATCCCAAATTTAGAATTTCAATCTCAAGCCCTAATTTCTTATAATTTGGCTATATATTCATGATTTTCAAGGATGATTTCTCAATAAAATCATGTATTTAGTTCATAGGACTTACCTCCAATCACTTCCCTTCAAAACCCCTTAAATTCCCGTCCAAAAGCTCTCAAGAATGACCAAAAATGGTGGAAAAATGGGTTGGGTTAGCGGATGAAATATTTTTAATATTCTGTCCTGGTACTGTAGCTAACACTATGCGATCACATTAGTGCCTTGTAATCGCATAGAATAAATTCCTGGGTACTGTAGCTAACCCTATGTGTTTGCATAGAACAAATTCCTGGGTACTGTAGCTAACCCTATGCAATCGCATTAGAGCACTGCGATCGCATAGAACAAAATTTCGGGTACTGTAGCTAACCCTATGCGATTGCATAGAACAAATTCCTGGGTACTGTAGCTAAACCTATGCGATCGCATTAGAGCCCTACGATCGCATAGAACAAAATTGCTGTACACTGACTGCTGCATTTCTGCAGCATTTTCCAACTTTAAAAATTCTCGTTAGCCATCCGAAATCACCTTGAGGTCCCCGGGACCTCAACCAAAAATACCAATACATCCTATAACGTTATTCAAACTTGTTCCAATCATAAAAATACACCCAACAATACTAAAACCATCAAATTACATCAGATTCAAGCCTAAGTTTCTTCAAAACTTTCGAAATGTGCATTCGATCAAAAACCCGACCAAACGATGTCCAAATGACCTGAAAATTTGCACACACATCCAAAATCACCCATCGAAGCTATAACAACTCTCGGAATTCCATTCTGACCCTAGGATCAAAATCTCACCTATCAATCGGAATTCGCCAAAATACTAATTTCGCCAATTCAAGCCTAATTCTACACCGGACCTCCAAAATTACTTCCGATCACACTCCTAAGTCAAAAATCATCCCCCGAAGCTAACCGAATTACCGAAATTCAAATCCGAGCCCTCTAACATATAAGTCAACGTCCGTTTGACTTTTCTAAAATAAACCTTCCTTAAAAAGACTAAGTGTCTCATTTCCTACTAAAACACATTCAAATCGACTCGATCACCTCAAATGCTGATAATGAAGCATAGAGAAACATAAGATGGGGGAAATTGGAGCAACAACACATGAGACGACGGGTCGGGTCGTCACAGACAGTAAATGAAGCTCTAAGGTGTACTGATTACTATATCATATACTAATATTAGGACTTTGAAACAAAATTAGTAACTTAGTTTACTTATACAAGAATTTCTTATGGGATCAATAGTGAAGTTTTGAGATTTTAAAAGTAAATCACTAAATCAATATTTATACTAAAAACTTAAACATAAATTATCAACACTCAAATAATTTTAACAATAATCAATCACTAACTTTTAATTTTCACCAAAGACAAGAAGTTCAAGTTTCCAAAATTAAAAAACTATGATGTTCTAGGTGTGTTTTTGGTGAAGAAAAATAATTGCGGCACATATAACTCAAGAAGACTATTTTCGCAATAAAGTAAACGTATGGATAATATCTAAAGACTAATCCCTTAAGGGGACAATCAAATCGATGCCATAAAACCAACGAATTCACAAGAGTCAACATTTTATGACATTATTTATGCTACGCCCAACCGTTTGGACTAACTCATCAAAATCATTAGGTGCAAGAATCAACAAAAACAAATTGCTATATGGATCTGTAATTTACTTTCAATTCTATATGCTTTCCTCTTTTCTTTAGGTTGTGGAGTTCTGAGTTGTTAGAGATTTTTGGATTTCTTGGAAGCCAAATATACAAGACATATGGTTTTAATAAGTTTTTACTTTTTTTTAAAAAAAATATATATATTCTTCTCTGTCTATAGTTTGCAGCGATATAAATATAAGGCAGGGATTCATTCAGTTAGAAAGACGGCAAAGTATTATGAATGGTGATGCATAATATGGAAGATTATTTGTAATAAGGTTAGAAGTAAGTGTAAATTAAAAGTGATCGATAGGTCATTCAAATTTCATAAACTAATTAAATAACTCACGGGGTTTAGCATTACGGGGTTACTTTGTAACTGCTATGTTAACTTAAAATCAAAGTGAGATTAATTAGTTTGTGAAATAAGTCCATACATGAATTATGTACAATGCTTACCATCCTCCGGTATGTAGTAATAAATCAACAACAAACAACAACAACAACCCAGTAAAATTCCACAAGTGGGGTCTGGGGAGGGTAGTGTGTGCGCAGACCTTACCCCTACCCCAGGGGGGCAGAGAGGCTATTTCCGAAAGACCCTCGGCTCAATATAATAAAAAAGAAAAACAAGACAAAAGAAACGATATGATGGACACTTTTTATGTAGTAATAAATCAATGTAACAAAATGATGGACACTTTTTATGGGAGAAGAAACGATAGGAAAATTACAAATGTTCCTTACCATCATAATGAAATGAGTTGAGCCACATAATCCTTCTTTACTAACTAGATACAATTGCAACTTTAATTTAAAAACTTGCACAAGGAGTATAAAAATAGTAAAGTATTGTTACAACCAGGATTTTTCACTCTCGGGAGTCGTGATGGTGCCTAATAATACGAGCTAGGTAAGCCAATTATTGAACCATATACCTTTTTACCAATTTTTTTCTCTTTAACAATTACGAAGAAGAAACATTTAAACAACGGGATATAACATAAGCGAAAGAAAACAATAAGCCATCTGAATATGAATATCCTTTACAACTGATTGAGTCTCGACTACCCAAAACTGGTGTCAAAGTGTCACAGACGGTCTAAGATTTACTACATACAAAGTCTGAAAAAGATAATAATACACTGTTCAAGAATATAAGGGAAAGGAAACAGGAATAGTAGATAGAAGAAGACGCCAATGCCTGTGGATGCCTGCAGGACTACCTCGGTTTGCCTGATGAGCAAGAATCAGCAATCCCACCGCGGTCCGAAGTCTACAAGACTGGGGTCTACAAAAACAAATGTAGAGTGTAGTATCGGCACAACCTACCCCATGTGCTGTTAAGTGCCTAGCCTAACCTCGACGAAGTAGTGACGAGGCTAGGACCAGACTACCAAATAAACCTGAGCAGTTATATGATATACAATGGAAAGTAAAGCAGAAATAAACAAGTAGACATGGAAGGGGGGGAACATGCTTCGGGGAATAACATGTAAAAATAGAATATCAATATAACTATAAAGGAATCAAAATCCAACTCCTAACAAGAGTAAGGAAAACAAGGCATATTTCACTTTCTTTTAACATCTTGTGGAGGCGTACCACGCGCTCCCATATCAGTATATCTTATGGTAGGCGTACCACCCGCTCCCATTTTATTATATCTTTATTGTGGCGTTCAACCTAATCCGTATACAATATTGTTGCGGCGCGCAACCCGATCCATACATAATATTGTTGCGGCGTGCAACCCGATCCATATATAATATTGTTGTGGTGTGCAACCCGATCCATATATAATATTATTGTGGCGTGCAACCCGATCCATATATAATATCTATAATTATAACGAGAGTCCCGACAAGGGATTAATAAGGTCCACACTATCTCGGCAAGGGATTCGATAACATAAGTAATAACGTCCCAGCAAGGGAGAAACAACTATAACCACACTTGTTCCAACATCTAACTACCACAGCTATAACCAAACTTGTTACTACACCTAACTACCTCAGCTATAACCAAACCTATTACAACATCTAACTACCTCAGCTATAACTATAGTCCTTACTGAACACAAAGAATCAATAACCTGAGCATTCGTAATATCAATTAAGAACACAATGCTAGGAAACCACAACTCAACAATAGCCCACTAAGGGGGCAACATAATAATCACTTTTATTTCTCACTTTTACTTCACAATTCACTTCACAACTCGAGCCAATGCTCTAGAGGTTCAATTATCACTTATACTTTTGCAATTAGTTCTACAACTGGAGCCAACGCTCCTCAATATTCATAAGTCACAATTCTTTCCACAACTTTACACAACAAATAGAAATACCCACCAAGGCATGAATAATACAACAAAGTCATGAAAATCACAATATAATACTCACAGTCATGCTTGACACCAACGTATAGATTCTCGTCACCATGCCTATACGTCGTACTCAACAAGAAACAAATAGAAAATAGGACACAATTCCTTATCCCTCAAGCTAAGGTTAGACCAAACATTTACCTCGAACTACCACGGCTAACTCAATCCTCAAAAGCTTCCTTTCCTTTCGAATTAGGCTCCAACACAATCTTATCTATGCATAATCGATTTAATCATATCAATAAATGATAAACAATACAATTCCAATGTTAATTTATAGCTTTTTAATCATTCTTCCCAAATAAACGACCTGGATCCCCTCTGTCAAAATACGAGGTTCCAATCAAAATCAAATCACCCATTCATCCACGAGCCCGAATATATAATTATTTTCAAAATTCGACCCAAAATAATGTCTAAGTTACAATTAATTAAAAAACCCTAACTCTACCCCAATCCCTAATTTTCTACCCTTAATCACATGTTTTAGACCTAGAAATTCAATAGACTTTGATGGAAAATGAAGAAAACGAGTTAAACAATGTATACCCAAGAAACTTTGGTGAATAAATGCTTCAAAAATTGCCTAGGAGCTTTGGAGAAGAAAGGGTTTATGAGTTTTTATGAAAATCCCGTAATTGGTTCTGTTTTGAGACTTTAAAATAACTGGGCGAAAATGTGCATCACGTTCGCGACAGACCCTTCACGTTTGTGATGGCGTTAGGCTGGTAAAGCCTTCGCATTTGCGTTAATGGGCTCGTGTTCGTGAAGCTTTAGCTTCTCGAGCCCTCGTGTTCGTGTCCAACGGGTCGCGTTCGCGTAAAGTAACTACCCCTCCCCCTGCCCAGGCCCATTTGGCCTTCAAGTTCGCGTGGCCAGGACCGCGTTCGCGATGGTATAGACACCCACTTCCTCGCATTTGCGACCTGGGCTATGCATTCGCGTAGAAGGAAATCCCTCAGCAACAAATTACCCATCGTGTTCGCGAGGGCCCGCCCGAAAATGCGAAGAAGGAAATACCAGGACACTTGAACAACTTTTTTCTGTGATTTTTCTTAAGTTCAAAACCTCCCGAAACATATCTGAAACACATCCGAGCCCTCGGGGCTCCTAACCAAACATAAATACTAACTCAGAAGCATCATACGAACCTATATGTGTGGTCAAATCGCCAAAATAACGTCATTATCAACAATTTAAACCTCAAAGTCAAAGCATTTTTCTCAAACTTCTTAAAACATCAACTTTAGCAATTCAAGTCCGAATCACGTCAAATGACGTCTGTTTTTCACGAAATTTTATAGAAACATGCTAAATCATATATAAGACATATACCGGGTGCCAAAACCAAAATACGGGCCCGATACCAACACGTTCTAATCAAATTTCATTTCAAATTACCTTAAATAATTTCTTTCAAAAATTTATTTTTCGGGCTTGAGACATTGAAATTATCACTTATTTTTAATTGAATTACGTGTCTTCGAGGCCTTGAAAACCTCCTTAAGAGTTTTCTCGATTTGCGTGCGTAGTCCGGGCATGTAGCTGGAAAGCTTAAATTTGAAATTTTGTGAGAAATGCTAAGTTTTGATGTTAAAATACATAAATTTGACTTTGGTCAACATTTTGGGCAAACGGACCTAGACTCGTGATTTGACGGTCATGGAAGGTGCGCATAAAAATATGGGACTTGGGCGTATACCGAGAATTGAGTTCTGAGGTTCCAAGCCCGAGAAATAAATTTTAAAAGAAAATTGTTTTTAAAATTTTTTAAGGAAATTTGAAATGAAATCTAATCAGATCATGTTGATATCGGGCATGTATTTTGGTTATGGTACCCGGTACAGGTCTTATATATGGTTTAAGTCAAAGTTTGGTTGAAAACGGAGTCCGTTTGACATGATTCAGAGCTAAATTGCTTAATTTGATACTTGATGAAGTTGAGAAAAATTTTTTATTTTTGAGGTTTGATTCATTGCTATCGAGGTTATTTTGGTAATTTGATTGTACGGATAAGTTCGTATGATGTCTTTGAGTTAGTATGTATATTTGGTTAGGAGCCTCGAGGGCTCGGGTGTGTTTTAGATGCGTTTCGAATGTGTTTCGGGAAGTTTTGAACTTAAGAAAAATTGCAGGTTTTCAACTGTTGGATTTCTGGCATTTCCTTCTTCGCGTTCGCGGGAGTACCCATGCGAACGTGTTGAGTAAATCTTGCTAAAGGAAAATTCCTTCTATGCGAACGCGTAAACCAGGTCGCGAATGCGAAGCATTGGGGGTTCTCCCTTCACAAACGCGGGCCTGGAATCACGAACACGAAGGCTTAAACCCTGGGATGGGGAGGGTCACCACTATGTGCATCGCGAACGCGACACTATGTCCGCGAGCGCGTAGGCTTGAGGAGCCAAAGCTCTGCGAACGCGAGCCGACTTCAGCGAACGTGAAGGTCTACCCGATCTAACTTATCGCGAATACGGTGAGCTTATCGCGAACGCGATGAACAAATCTGCCCAGTTAATTTAAGTTCCAAAAACAGAATGCAAACGGGATTTTCATAAAATTTTACAAACTCTTTCTTCTCCATATTTTAGGGCGATTTTTGAAGCATTGGTTCACCACAATATCTTGGGGTAAATAATCTCTAACTAGTTTCTTCCATTTTCGTCAACATCTAATGAATTTCTAGTCCTAAAGCATATGATTGAGGGTAGAAAACTAGGGATTTGGGTAGAGTTAGGAATTTTTTTATTTTTCTTGATTTAGACCTCGTTTTGGGGTCAAATTTGAAAATAAATTATATATTCGGGTTCGTGGGTGAATGTGTGACTTGATTTTGGTCCGAACCTTGAGTTTTGAGCAAGCGGGTCTGGGGTCAATTTTTGAGTTTTTTGGAAAAATGATGGAAAAGCTATAATTAGGCGTTGGTTTCACATTCTGTAGCTTTTATTGATGTATTGAAGTCATTTATGTATAGATATAATTGAATTGTAGTCGAATTCGAAAGGAAAGGCGGTTATTGAGGATTGAATTGGCTATGGAAATTTGAGGTAAGTGTTTGGTCTAACCTTAGCTTGAGGGATTAGGAGTTGAGTCCTATTTTCTATGTGGTAATTTTTGAGTACGACGTTTGGGTATGGTGACGAGTATCTATATGTCGGTGTCTAGAATGAACGTGATTCTTTAAATTGTGAATATCTTGATTTCGTTGTATTTCTCTTGCCTTGGTGATGATTCCTATTTGTTGTGAAAAGCTCGTGAAAGGAAATTGTGACTTATGAACATCGAGGAGCATTGGCTCAACTTATATCACAAATGTGAAAGTATATGAAATGATTGAACCCTTTTGAGCATTAGCTCAAGTGGTAATGTGAGATATGAAATAAAAGTGAAAGAAAAAGAAAGAGTATCTAAATTGTTCCCTTGCCGGGATATTGTTGCTTATTGATTATTTTCCATTGCCATGATGTTGTACCCTTACCGGGATTTAATGGAATAATTGTGTTCCCTTGCCGGGATTTCTATTATTATCTTGTTTATTCACTTGTCCCTTGCTTGTGATTGTTGTTTGGGTGAGGAAGAGTGTTAAAGTACGAAGGATGATGTCATGCATTATTTGATTATTGTGAGGAAAGAGAGTAAAGCACGAAGAGTGATGTCGTGCCGTACGATGTACCATTCCGTGCCAATTCTATTGACTATATGTGAGGAAAGAGAGTAAAAGCACGAAGGTTGATGCCGTGCCGCACGATGTACCATTTCGTGCCTATTATATTGATTCTTATGGTGAGGACGAGAGTAAAAGCACAAAGGGTGATGCCGTGCACTTGTCCTTGATTTCCCCGATTCTTGCTAGTAATTGAGTTGTGTTGTTCTTTACATTTATTTTACTGGTTTCCTGTTGTTACTTCACTTTATGGTGATGTCATTGATTCACTTGCCCTAATTGCTTTGTAATTGTTGCTTGGGTGAGGAATAGTGTAAAACAAGAAGGGTGATGCCATGTATTGTTTTGGTGAGAGAGTGTAAAAGCACGAAGGGTGATGTCGTGCACTTATTGCTATTTATTATGATTTCTTGTTGTTATCAGTTCAGGTGCATTAAATGTCTTGTTCCACTATTACTGTGATACTTATGGTGACATTTCCTTTATTGTGTTACTTGTTATTATTGGATCAAGGTATCCTTGTGCAGCATTACGCCTTGAATTTATGCTATAATTGCTACATATTTATGGGACTTAATTGCTACTTGACATTTAGTATACTAAATATAAAATTGCCTAATTGTTCTTAATTACTACTTGTCATTATTTGTTTTCCTCAGTGATTCATAATTTTTGTGTACTTTCTCTCTTATGAATTTGTATTAATTGTTGCGTTTGTTGGAGTAAATTTCTTTGGAATTACTGTTGATATAATGAAATGGGAGCGGGTGGTACGCCTACCACAAGATATGAGAAATGGGATCGGGATTGCACGCCTGCAACGTGTTGTGAATTGAGAGTGAAATCCGCCTTTGTTTTTCCTTATCCTTGTTAGAAATTGAATTTTGGTTTCCCCGTAATTCTCTTGAGATTCTACTTTGTCTGTTACTTTCGAAAGCATGTTTCCCCCTCCCATCTTTATTCGTTTATTTCTGCTTTACTTTCCGATGTATATTATACAACTGCACAGGTTTATTTAGTGGTCTGGTCCTAGCCTCATCACTACTTCGCCGGGGTTAGGCTAGGCACTTACCAGCACATGGGGTCGGTTGTGATGATACTACACTCTGTGCTCTTTTGCGCAGATCTAGGTACCGGACAGTGGCAGTAGCTCAGGAGCCAACCTTCAGTCCACTGAGACACCGAGGTAGCCTTGCAGGCGTCCGCAGGCCTGGCTTCCCCTATATCTTTATCTATGTTCTGTTATCTCTTATTTTCGAGACCGACAGTATTATTTTCTTTCAAACGATTGTATGTAGTAAATCTTAGTAGTCCGTGGATGTTGTGACACCAGTTCTGGGTATAGGCATATGTGGATTTTTCCTTAGTAATTTGGGTTATTTCGTTTAAGTCTTCCGCTAAATTACGAATTCCTCTATTGTTTAAATATTTATTTTCTGTTAATTAAACTGGTAAAAATGGATTTACAATAAAAGTCGTTACGAATTCTAAATGTATGGCTTGCCTAGCTTCTACGAGTAGGCGCCATCACGACCCCGAGGGTGGGAAATCCGGGTCGTGACAGTTTACCCAAAACGTTGACAGAAGTCAAAATAACTCATTTTATAACTGAATTTTATCATTTTTCACAGATTTTTATACTTAAGCTTTTCGGCTATATGCCCGGACTATGCACGCAAATCAAAGTGACTCTAAATGAGGATTTCAAGGCCTCGGAGTCAGAGAATTTAATAAAAACGGGTGATGACCCTTTGGGTCGTCACATTCTCCACCTCTAAAACAACTGTTCATCGTCGAACGGACAGAAGAAGGAAGTACCTGAGTCGGGGAAAAGATGAGGATCATGGCACTGCATATCAGACTCGGACTCCCAGGTCAATGCCTCGGGAGGCTTCCCTCTCCACTGTACACGAACAGAAGGGAAACTCTTGGATCTCAATTGACGAACCTGCCGGTCTAGAATAGCTACCGACTCCTCCTCATAAGACAAGTCCTCGTCCAACTGGACAATGTTGAAATCTAACTCATAGGCTATCATCGTGATGACTCCGAAGCATGGACACATGAAAAATTGGATGCACAGCTGATAAGCTCGGCGACAAAGCATGTTTATAAGCCACCTCTCCCACTCGGTCTGCATAGTTCTTTTGCCTGGACTGAGCTGAAAGAAGTCTATCCTGAACAATCCTAACCTTGTCCATGGCCTCCTAAACCAATTATGTACCCAACAACCGAGCCTCTCCCGTCTCAAACCATCCGATCAGAGATCGACATCGCCTACCATATAAAGCTTCATAAGGAGCTATCTGAATGCTCGACTGGTAACTGTTGTTGTAGACAAACTCTGCTAAGGGCAAAAACTGATCCCACGAACCTCCAAAGTCAATAATACAAGGTCGGAGCATATCCTTCAAAATCTGAATAGTCTGCTCGGACTGACCGTCCATTTGGGGAGGAAATGCTATGCTCAACTCAACTCATGTGCCCAAATCTCGCTGAACTGCTCTCCAAAAGTGCCAGGTAAACTACGTACCCTAGTTCGAAATGATAGATACGGGCACACCATGAAGGCAAACAATCTCCCGAATGTAGATCTCAGCCAACCTCTTAGAAGAATAGGAGACTGCCACATGAATGAAATGTGCTGACTTGGTCAGCCTATCAGCAATGACCCATACTGCGTCGAACTTCTTCCGAGTCTGCGGAAGCCCAATAACAATGTCCATAGTGATCCGCTCCCACTTCCAATCAGGAGGATTGAATGAAGAACGAGCGACCGTGCAAGCCAACACACGACTGGGCTTAGAAACATCCAGTCTCACGAACTGATTGGCCAAAGTCTGAACATCCAAAGAAAGCGGTTCTCACCGACAGGAATATAAGCAAGACTGCCCATACTAGTTGACTTCCTACTCAAAGCATCTGCCATCACATTGGCCTTTCCCAGATGATATAAAATGGTGATATCATAATCCTTCAAAAACTACAACCACCTCATCTGCCTCAAACTCAATTCCTTTTTCTTGAGCAAATACTGAAGACTCTTGTGATCCGAGAACACCTCACATGTCACGCCATATAGATAATGCCTCCAAATCTTCAATGCGTGAACTGTGGCTGCCAACTCCAAATCAGGAACTGGATAGTCCTTGTCATAAATCTTCAACTACCGCAAAGTATAAGCAATGACCTTTCCATCCTGCATCAACACTGCACCAAGCCCAATACGGGAAGCATCACAATAAACGGTATAAGGCCCTGAACCTGTGGGCAAGACCAACACATGTGTCGTAGTCAGAGCTGTCTTGAGCTTCTAAAAGCTTGCCTCACACTCATCTGACCATCTGAACTGGGCACCCTTCTGGGTCAACCTGGTCATCGGGGCTACGATAGATGAAAGCCCCTCCACGAACCGACGATAGTAGCTTGCCAATCCCAAGAAACTTTGAATCTCTGTAGCTGATACAGGTCTAGGCCAGCTCTTGACTGCCTCAATATTCTTCGGATCAACTTGAATACCCTCTGCTAATACAACATGACCCAGAAATACAACTGAACCCAACTAGAATTCACACTTCGTGAACTTAGCATATAACCGGCTATCCCTCAGAGTATGAAGAACCACTCTAAGGTGCTTCTCGTGCTCCTCTTGGCTGCAGGAATATATCGATATATCATCAAAGAAGACTATCACGAACAAGTCCAAATAAGGCATGAACACTCGGTTCATCAAATCCATAAAAGCGGCTAGGGCATTGTCACCCGCATAATGTAACCAAAAACTTATAATGCCCATACCAAATGCGGAAAGCTGTCTTAAGGACATCGAATGCCGAAATCCTCAACTGATGGTAGCCAGATCTTGAGTCAACCTTAAAAAATACCTTGGCACCCTAAAGTTGATCAAACAAATCATCAATCCTCTACAATGGATGCTTATTGTTGACTGTAACCTTGTCCAATTACCGGTAATCAATACACATTCTCATTGACCCATCCTTTTTCTTGATAGACAACAGTGGCGCACCCCAAGGCGAAACACTGGGTCTAATGAAACCCTTCTCAAGAAAATCCTGCAATTGTTCCTTTAACTCTTTCAACTCTGGTGGCGCCATGCGATACATCAGGATAGAAATGGTTTGAGTGCCCGGTACCAGATCAATGCAAAAGTCAATCTCCCTGTCGGGTGGCATACCTACCAGGTCTGAAGGGAACACCTCAGGAAACTCAGGAACAGCGGGCACAAAATTAATAGAGAGAACCTCAGCACTAGAATCACAACACATGGGCTAGATATGCCAAACATCCCTTCTCGACCATACGCCGAGTCTTCACATACGATATAACATTGGGGGTAGAATGAACATGAGTCCCTCTCCACTCTAAACGAAGCAAACCCGGTAAAGCTAAGGTTAGAGTCTTGGCATGACAGTCCAAGATAGCATGGTAAGGTGATAACCAGTCTATCTCCAATATAACACTGAATTCATCCATGTCCAGAAGAAGCAAATCTACACGAGTCTCAAAACCTCCAATCACCACTATACATGAACAATGGACACGGTCCACCATAATAGAATCACTAGACACAACCAGATACGACGCAAAATAAAACCGAAACCTCTCTACCACAAACCAGAGCAATACCTGCACCTCCACCTCTAATACTTTTACCTCCACCTCTAGCATCTCTACCTCCACCTCTAATACATCTACCTCCACCTATAATACCTCTCACTGAGTGATGTGGAGAAACCCCTCCGGAAATAGCTACGTGAACTGCTCCCAAGTCAAAGCTGGCGATCCGGCTAGTCTAGCCAAGCAATAATCTCTCCACCAAGTCTTAGCGGATCCAGACAAGCGAAAAATAATAAAATCGACCCCATTGGTCTCAACTATCCCCATGTTTCTGAGAACCTCATGACAGTTGTGTTGATAATCCTGGGGGTCCTCAGTAGACGCACCACTGAATGTAATAGTGAAGAGCTTGGGGAAACTCATCCAATCACAAAGCCTCCGAAGACGAATCTGATCTATCACCTGTCTAAGCTACTGCCCGACTGAAGAAGAGGTACATGACCATGCCATTTGTGAAAGAACAAGAGTGGAGGTTTCAATTTAGCAATTGAGAGAACAAAACCGCACGACGGGAAAGAATAGAAGTGAAACTTTTTCCTAACTTTGTAGCCTCTGAGGGATAAATACAGACGTCTCCTTACTGATCCCTCAGACTCTACTAAGCTTGTCTGTAAACTGTGAGACCTATGTAACCTAGAGCTCTGATACCAACTTGTCACGACCCAAATTTTCCACCCTCAAGAGTCGTGATGGCGCCTACTAGTGCGTGCTAGGCAAGCCATTTATTGAAGCATATACCTTTTTACCAATTTTATTCTCTTTAACAATTACAAAGAAGAAACATTTAAACAACGTGATATAACATAAGCGGAAGAAAGCAATAAGCCATCTGAACATGAATATCCTTTACAACTGTTTCAGTCTCGACTACCCAGAACTGGTGTCACAGTGTCACAGACGGTCTAATATTTACTACATACAAAGTCCGAAAAAAATAATAATATACTGTTCTAGAATATAAGGGAAAAGAAATAGGAATAGTAGATAGAAGAAAATACCAAGGCCTGTGGACGCCTTCAGGACTACCTCGGGTCTCCTGATGAGCAATAATCAGCAATCCCAACGCGGTATGAAGTCTACAACACTGGGGTCTACAAAACAAAATAGAGTGTATTATCAGCACAATCGACCCCATTTGATGGTAAGTGCCTAGCCTAACCTCGGCGAAGTAGAGACGAGGCTAGGACCAGACTACTAAATAAACCTAAGCAGTTATATGATATACAACGGAAAGTAAAGCAAAAATAAGTAAGAAGAGATGGGGGGGGGGGAGAAACATGCTTCGGGGAATAACAGGTAAAAACAAAATTTCAACAGAACTATAATGGAATCAAAATCCAACTCCTAACAAGAGTAAGGAAAACAAGGCAGATTTCACTTTGTTTTAACATCTTGTGGTGGGTGTACCACGTGCTCCCATATCATTATATCTTGTGGTAGGCTTACCACCTGCTCACATTTTATTATATCTCTGTTGCAGCGTACAACCCGATCCGTATATAATATTATTGTGGCCTACAACCCGATCCATACATAATATTGTTGCGGCGTGCAACCCAATCCATATATAATATTGTCATGGCGTGCAACCCGATCCGTATATAGTATTGTTGCGGCGTGCAACCTGATCCGTATATAATATTTACAATTATAACGAGAGTCCCAACAAGGGATCAGTAAGTTCCACAGTATCCCGGCAAGGGATTCGATAACATAAATAATTACGTCCCGGCAAGGGAGAAACAGCTATAACCACACTTGTTCCAACATCTAACTACCACAGCTATAACAAAACTTGTTCCAACACCTAACTACCACTGCTATAACCAATCTGTTACAACATCTAACTACCACAACTATAACCAAACTTATTACTACACCTAACTACCTCAGCTATAACCAAACCTATTACAACACCTAACTGCCTCAGCTATAAGTATAGTCCTTACTCAACACAAAGAATAAATAACCTAAGCATTTATAATATCAATTAAGAACACAATGCAAGGGAACGACAATTGAACAATAGCCCGCAAAGGGGGAAACATAATGATCTCTTCTCTTTCTCACTTTTACTTCACAATTTACTTTACAACTCTAGCCAATGCTCTAGAGGGACAGTTATCACTTATACTTTCGCAATTCGTTCTACAACTGGAGCCAGCGTTCCTCAATGTTCATAAATCAAAATTCTTTCCACAACTTTACACAACAAATAGAAATACCCACCAAGGTATGAATAATACAATAAAGTCATGAAAATCACAATATAAGACTCGCGGTCATGCTTGACACCAACGTATAGATACTCGTCACCATGCCTATACGTCGTACTCAACAAGAAACAAATACCAAATATGACACAACTCCTAATCCCTCAAGCTAAGGTTAGACCAAAGACTTACCTCGAACTTCCACGACCAACTCTATCCTCAAATGCCGCCTTTCCTTTCGAATTAGGCTCCAACAATATCGTATCTATGCATAATCAATTTAATAACATCAATAAATTCTAAATAATCCAATTCCAATGCTAATTTATAGCTTTTTAATCATTTTTCCCAAAAATCCAAAAATCGACCCCGGGTCAGCTCGGTCAAAACACGAGGTTCGGACCAAAATCAAATCACCCATGAGCCCAAATATATAATTATTTTCGGAATTTGACCCCAAAAAGAGATCTAAATCACAATTAATTAAAAAGCCCAAACTCTACCAAAATCCCTAATTTTCTAACTTAATCACATTTTTTAGGCCTAGGAATTCAATAGACGTTGATGAAAAATGAAGAAAGCGAGTTAAACAATGCTTACCCAAGAAACGTTGGTGAAGAAATGCTTCAGAAATCGCCTAGGAGCTTTGGAGAAGAAAGGGTTTATGAGTTTTTATGAAAATCCCGTAATGGGTTCTGTTTTGAGACTTTAAAATAACTGGGCGAAAATGTGCATCGCGTTCGCAACAGACTGTAATGACCCAGCTGGTCGTTTTGAGCCCTAACGCATCGTTCAGCAGTCTGAGGATATGAGCAGCTTCATTTCAGGTATTGTGACTTGTACGCGTGGTCAAAATTTGATTTCGGGAAGTACAGAGTTGTTTGAGAAGAGAATTCTTATTTCGGGAGCTTAAAGTTGAAAGAATGAACTAGGGTTGGAATTTTAAGTAAACGACCTCGGAATCGGGATCTGATGGTTCCAGCAAGTTTGTATGATGATTTCGGAGTTGGGCATATGCTCGGATTGGGTTATGGATAACCCGGGAGCATTTTGGCACCGATTGTGGAAGTTAACATTTTAAAAGGAATTTCTTAAGTTTGGCTTGAAGTGCATTTCAGTGTTATCATTGTCCGTTTGGGATTCCGAGTCTGTGAATAGCTCCGTAAGGTGATTCTGGAGTTGGAAGCGCGATCGGAAGTGAATTCGGAGGTCCGTAGGTCGTTTTGAAGCCATTTGGCTAAAGATAGAAATTTGAAGGCTTTTGAGAAGTTTGACCGGAGGTTGACTTTTCGATATCGGGGTTGGAATCCGATTCTGGAAGTTGGAGTAGGTCCGTAATGTCAAATATGCCTTGTGTGCAAAATTTGAGGTCATTCGGATGTGATTTGATGGGTTTAAGCCCCGGAAGTAGAAGTTGAAAAGTTCAAAGTTCATAAATCTTGGATTGGAGGTGAATTGATGATTTTGATGTTGTTTGATGTGATTTAAGGCCTCGAGCAAGTTGGTAATTTGTTTTCGGACCAGTTGGTACGATTGGTTGGGGTCTCGAGGGCCTCGGGTGGATTCCGGATGGTTAACGGATTGAAAATGGATTTTTTTGGGAAAGGCTGAGTTGCTGGTGGCTTGTATTCCCGCTTTTGCGGAAAGGGGACCGCAGAAGCGTCCCCGCAGAAATGGTAAAGGGATCCGCAAAAGCGGAATTGAGCAAAAGTTCGGAGACCGCAGATGCGGTCAAGGTTCCGCAGAAGCGGGACCGCATCTGCGGAAGTGGATATCGCAGAAGCGAAAATATGGGCGGCCAGGGCTGATCGCGAAAGCAGCCAAAATCCGCAAAAGCGGAACCGCATGTGCGGTTGGCTGTCCGCATAAGCGGAAAGAGGGTTGGAGCCCAGAATCGCAGGAGCGAAGTTTCTTCCGCAAAAGCGGAAGCGCGGAAGCGTATATATTTTCGCAGAAGCAAAAATAGTTGGAGCAGTGAGGTTGTTTTAAGTTGAATTTTGAGTTCATTTCTCCCGTTTTCATCATGGCTTGGGCGATTTTGGGGAGCTTCAAGAGAGAGTTTTCATCGTCAATGAGGAGGTAAGTTATCCCTATCACTTTAGAGCTAAGTCTATCAAGCATATATGGATTTAAGCATGGAACTTAGAGTAAATATTGGGGGTTTTGGTTGAAAACCTAGAAAATTATATTCTTGGAATTTAGCCACAATTTTGAGTATGGAATTAAGAGAAAATTGTATATTTGAGTTCCTAAGGTTGTGGGTCACCTTTATCTTCGAGAAATTTCGGATCCGGGCACGTGGGCTTGAGGGCATTTTTGTCAACTTTTCGTTTGGGGTTAGGAATGGTTATAAATTGGGTTGTAAAGTATAATTTTGCATATATTAATGGATTTATATTATCGTTGGCTAGTTTTGGAGCATTGTGCGTTGGTGTAAGTCTTCGGAAGAATGTAGAATGCCGGTTGTGGATCTTCGGAGCGAGGTGAGTCTCCTTTCTAATCTTGTGAGGGGGAATTTAACCCATAGGTGAAGTAATTGATTATGTGCTCCTATTTGTGGGGGCTTCGTATGCACGAGGTGACGAGAGTTCGTGCGTAGCTGCTATTATGCTATTGTCCGGGTAGTTAGGACCCAAAAGCATGTGTACGCGGATAAATTGTGAACAAATTGGTAGCTTGAATTGCTTAACTCACATCGAATTAGTGAGTAAAATTCTAAAAGAATTAAACTTCATTTCTTAAATTGTTAAAGGAGAATTGGTCTTATTTGAATAAATATTCCGCGATAGTTCTTATTTGACTGATTGAGCATGTACTTTATGTGTGCGTGCGTCGCATGGATGATTCGCGAGCAGGATATGTGTTTAATTATGGAATGGGCCGAACGCCTGGGTGATAATATATGCATATATGGTTCGTGCTGCTCGACCCTCGGCAGTGCACAATTTACATTCTGTTGGAGCGGGCCGTCGACCTCGGCATGAATTGCGCATGTTTATCTGTTACTTGAAAATTGTAAATGTGGAATTGGCCCTACGTGGCTTGATATGAACTGATAAGATAATAAAGGACAGACTTTAGAAGCCCTTGACCTATTGTTGAAGGTGTTTACCTATTTTCTGGCTTCACAATCAGAACTTTTATACAAATCCATGATTATTCTTGCAATTATAGAATATTGCTAATGGACCTCTACTGAGTGTCGAAGTCGGCCATCTCGTCTCTACCCCTTATGGATTAAGCGGGATACTCACAGAGTACACGTTGATTACGTACTCATACTACACTTCTGTGCATTTTTGTTGCACAGGTACATGACACTTTAGCGGTCTACTGGCATAGCAGCACGGATAACTCTGGGACTAGGTGAGCTGCAATTTGTGAGGCGACTCGCAGCTAGTGTAGTTCCTCTCTGTACTTTAATTATTTATTCCTTGTCCACTGTATTTCGGACAGAGGTTGTACTTTATTTCACTTATCATTAGTCGCTCATGCACTTGTGACACCAGGTTCTGGGATGGTTTTTCGAAAGATTTGATTTAATTGTTATTGTTGATGTGAATTGAAGCAAAAACCTCTTATTTATGAAAAATGGAAGGAAATTTCTTGAATTTGTTGTATCTTAAAAGAGAATTTTAAATCGGTAATTTAATTGTCTTGTCTGACAGTGGTGTCCGGCACCATCACGACCTTTTGTGGATTTTAAATCGAAATAATTGCCCGGAGTTTTAGAGAGATATTGGATATTAGTGAAGCGTTTGATGAAAATTAATAATTTTGGAGGTAATTTATGTCAAGTACTACCAGGAGTTCAAAAATCAACAAAAGCAGAGACTGTAAAAGCGAGCTTGCCAAAGTTATACTTCGGCCTCAAATAAAAAGATTCAACAAACAAGAAATATAAATTAAGAACAAATCCAGTATTCGGTTTCTTCTTGTTTCGTTTCTGAAACAAATAAGAGCATCCAATAAAAGATGCTTTGGTTCTTTCTGGCCACTTAGTTATCATTTCCAATGGTAATAGTAGTGTATTTTTTTTTTGAGCAAATAGTAGTGCATTTAATTAGAGAAATATTTCTATTATTAGATTAAAATGCAATTTGTTAAATCGCATGATAGAAATAAAAAGATATCTTAGCTATCAAAAATGAATATGTTGATCAACTAAATAAAATGTTGATTGCAAAATTTTATAGTAAAAATAAAATATTTTTTTTATTTTTGACTCAGCAGAAAATGATACCAATAATTACTACCAAGACGAATATTTAAATACTTTAATACCAAATGATCTTCTGCCATATATGTTTGTTGTCATGTTTATTATTTCTTTCCTATGTTGGTGTCACCGTACAGAGAATAGACTAGGTTATGCTATGTGGATCGGGTTGCACGTCGCAACAGTGTGATGATGAGTGTAGTTCTATATATGCTAATTTTGTATGTCCTGCTTCCTAATTTCTAAGGAAAGTCCATAGTAGTGAGGGAGTTAGGTAATTCCTTCTAGAGTTAGATTTCATGTTTGTGTTGTGTTCGGATTGGTGGCCTATTGGCACATTGTGGCGTCATATGAGACTTGTGATCGCATTCGGAGTGGCTTATTGCCAAGCAGTTCGTACTGGGTAAGATGAGATTGTGGGATTTAGGATTAGTGCAATCTGATTATATGAAGTATATTAAGGAGCGAAGATCATTATTTGGTTCAAAATGTGGTAATGTTTGTTGTAAGAAGTATAGACTCGATGGTTGGTTGACTCGGCAGTTGATTAGGAATTTCGGCATCTCATCCGTCGTTGCGGTATTGTAATAGTTAAAGTAAGACCTATGTAGGTCATGAGGTGCAATGGGAGCATAAAATTCGTGGAATTTCGATTAATTCATACAGAAATGCTATTGTGGTCCGATGAGTAAAGTGATGCAGAGTGTGAATTCAGCAGAGTTATGCAATCATGTTTGAGTACAGCGTATAGTGATTGATACGGTGATCGTATGTTGGAAACAGGCCTGTCATAGAATTTCGGATGTTGGAATTGGGTTCTAAGGCTTATTTGCTTGAATAAAAGGGAATATCTTCAGAATTTATCGAGCCAAGGTGCTTAGCTAAGTTGTGGTAGCACGGGGAGGTGCATGAGAAGTTAAACATCAATTTTAGACTACTTCAGTATAGTTCTCAGCACGTTCGAGGACGAACGTATGTTTAATTGGGAGAGAATGTAACGACCCGACCGGTCGTTTCGAGCCCTAGCACGTCGTTCAGCAGTCTGAGGCCATGAGCAGCTTCATTTTAGTAATTATGACTTGTTCGCATGGTCGGAATTTAAATTCAGGAAGATCGAGAGTTAAATTTAGATGAAAATTCTCATTTGAGAAGCTTAAAGTTGAAAGAATGAACCACGATTGAAATTTTGTGTAAACGACCACGGAAATAGGATCTGAAGGTTCCATCAGGTTCGTATGATGATTTCTGACTTGGGCATATGTCGGATTGGGTTTTGGATAACCCGAGAGAATTTCTGCACCTATTGTGGAAGTTAGCATCTTAGAAGGAATTTCTTAAGTTTGGCTTGAAGTGCATTTCAGTGTTATCAATGTCCGATTGGGATTCCGAGTTTGGGAATGGCTCCGTATGGTGATTCTAGAGTTGGGAGCGCGATCAGAAGTGAATTCGGAGGTCCGTATGTCCTTTTGGAGCAATTTGGCTAAAGTTAGAATTTGAATGTTTTTGAGAAGTTTGACCAGAGTTTGACTTTTTGATATCGGGGTCAGAATCCAATTCCGAAAGTTGGAGTAGGTCCGTAATGTCAAATATGACTTGTGTGCAAAATTTGAAGTCAATCGGACGTGATTTGATAGGCTTAAGCATCCGAAATAGAAGTTGGAAAGTTCAAAGTTTAAAGTTCATAAAGCTTGGATTGGAGGTCGATTGATGATTTTAACGTTGTTTGATGTGATTTGAGGCATCGAGCAAGTTCGTAATGTGTTTTGGGATTGGTTGGTATGATTGGTTGGGGTCCCGGGGACCTCGGGTGGATTCCAGGTGGTTAACTGATTGAAAATGGATTTTTGGAAATAGCTGAGTTGCTGGTTGCTGGTATTTCCGCTTCTGCGGAGATGGGACCGCAGAAGCGGTCCCACAGAAGCGTGAAAGAAGCCGCAGAAGAGGTTAGGAGGGAGGCAGCCCAGGACCGCAGGAGCAGCCCTCTATCCGCAAAAGTGGTTAAGCTATCGTAGAAGCGAAAAAGGGCTGGAGCCCAAGGACCGCAGAAGCACATTATTTTCCGCAGAAGTGGGATCGCGGAAGCGGGATTTTTCCACAGAAGCGAAAATCCCTAGAGGCAGAATATCATTTTAAAGTCGGGGATTGGCCATTTCTCTCATATTTCTCATGGTTTCGGGTGATTTTGGAGAGCTTAAAGGAGGGGATTTTCGTCATCTATGTTATGGTAAGTTATCCCCACCACTTTGAGTTGAATATATCAATTGTACATGGATTTAAACATGGAAATTAGAGTAAATATTGAGGTTTTGGTTGAAAACCTAGAAAATTTTAATCTTAGATTTTGATCACGATTTAGAGTATGGAATTAGGATAAAATTATATATTTGAGTCCCTAAGGTCATGGGTAATCTTTATCTTCGAGAAAATTTGGATTCCGGGCACATGGGACCGAGGGCATTTTGGTTATTTCACTAAACGAAGTTGGGAATTCGTATAATCTGAATTGTTAATAAGTATTTGAGTATATTCTCATTAGTTTATCGTTAAATTGGCTAGTTTGGGTGCATTGTACGTTGGTTCAAGCCTTCGGAAGGATGTAGAATGCCGATTTCGAGTCTTCGGAGCTAGGTGAGTCTCCTTTCTAATTCTGTGAGGGGGAAATTACCCCAAAGGTGAGTTAAATTGATTATGTGCTCCTAGTTGTGGGGGCTACGTGCGCACGAGGTGATGAGAGTCCGTACGTAGCTACTATATGCTATTGTCCGGATAGTTTAGGACCCAAAAGCATGTTATATGTGGATTAAAAACTAGCTACTATAGCTAGTTTTTCTCAAATTAATAAAGAGAATTGACCTTTCCTAGATATTTGCTCCACGTTGAGTTCCTGACTGTTTATCTGTCTGTGTGTGTTTATTTTGGAACAGGCCGAACGCCTGGGCAGATTAATAGATGCATCTATAGGCGCGCCGTCGACCCTCGGCAAGTGCACATTTATTTATGTTGGATCGGGCCGTCGCCTCGGTATGATTTCACATGACTGTGTTGCTGCCTGAACTTGATTAAGTCATTGTTGCCCTTTTGTGGCTTGAACATATTTGGATTATATTTTAAAGAGAAATTCGGAAAATTTTCCTATGAAAGAACTACGTGTTTATTTGTTTCCTCTATTTGATTAGAATCATGTCTATAAAGAATAAATCCACGGATTAATATGTGTAATGAGGTTAAATGATCATTGGACCGTTAGAGTGTGTCAAAGTTGACCATCTCGTCTCTAACCTTTCTGGATTAGGCGGGACACTCACTGAGTACACGTTGATTACGTACTCATACTACACTTCTGTGCATTTTTGTTGCACATGTATATTTCATTTTAGCAGCCTACTGGGCGCAACAGCACGGACGATTCAGGGACTAGGTGAGCTGCAGATTGCGAGGCGACCTGCAGCTATTGTAGTTCCTTTCGGTACTTTGATTATTTATTTCCTATCCATTGTATTCCGGACAGAGGTTGTATTTTATTTCATTATCAGTAGTCGCTCATGCACTTGCGACACCGAGTTCTGGGATGGTTTTCGAAAAGTTTGATTTAATTGTTATTGTTAATTTGAATTGAAGCGAAACCCTTTTATTTTTAAAAATGGAAGGAAAATTCTGGAATTTGATGTATTTAAAAGGGATTTTTAAATCTGTAATCTAATTGGCTGGCCTGACAGCGGTGTCCAGCGCCACCACGACCCTTAGTGGATTTTGGGTCGTGACAATCACATTAAATTCTTTTAAATTATATTACATAATTATCTAACTAACATGACAAAATTGATCATTTGTGTATGTTTTTATAATGTCCTTTTATTTTAAATTCACTTATTATGCTACTGTAATAATATTATTCGACATTTAGATGATTCTTGTATTATTGTACATAAAATTTATCTCATTAATCAAATTTTATTGTTCCTTCATATAAATAAATGTTTAAATCATCACGTGCTATTATTAACGTGTAATGCACGTTCATAGATATTAGTTATTATAAAAACATAAATAATTTATGCTAAATGTTGAACGACTAAAATATCCCTTGGAACATTGATAGACTTTTATAGCCTTAAATATTTACATAACTTGAGGATACAATTGTAAATCAACTATTGATGAAATTCTTTTCCCACTTAAACTGCATTTGACAAGCCTACAAAGTAGATTTTGGGTCAAACTAACTTGGAATTTATTTGAATAAGTTCTTCAACATGGATATTGAGCAAAATTGTGAAAGAATAAGAAAAATTGAACATAAATGGAGAATTCACTATTGTGACCACTTTGAAAATATTCTGCTTCCGAATATTCAAGTAGTGTTACTACCCTTTTTTTTAAAATTAAAATTGTTATTAAAGTTTATATGCAGTGAGTAACAATTTAGAATATCTATTTCAACTAAAATTTTATAACTTTTGATACACATTCGTAATATTTCATACCGATATTTTAAACCACTTTACCTCTTCACTTGAATTTTCTTTTATGTCAAGGAAATTTAACTACTTATACATAATTTAAAAAAAAATAGTTTTGCTCAATTTGTAAATACAATTTTCAAACGAAGCAGATTTACTTGAGTCCCTATTCTTTAACCTTGCTCAACCACTAAAGTTATTCGTGTGACGCAAGAATATAGAGACTAATCTATATCTATATTTATATTCTATATTATTATAAAAGAACGAATATTAAAACACTAAATATTAATAAAAATATACCTGAAACTATAACAAATGAGTATGCCCTTTAAAGGTTAAATTATTCTTTGAAGTATTTAACTCCATACAGGACAAAATTATATTATTTGTGATTCTGACTATTGGTCATGAGTATGAAACCAACTAAGATTTTATATCTAATTCACTAAAAAGATTCCACGTTGATTAGGATAAAGTCTGTTTTTTAAATACCAAATCTCTTTGCATGGTCAAAAACGGTTTGAAAGTAAAATATTATAAACCAATAATTCACCATTCATAATGTTGAATCAGGCACGAGGAGTCTTCCATAGCAGAAGTTACATGAAATTAAAATCTTTTTACAAGTTTGAATTATTTTGGTACACAGCCAAACTTTAATCTGCTTCCATCTAAAATATGTTTGCTCTCTAATGGCGGCTCTATTTAAAAAGCACAATATGTTAACTGTCGCCACGAGAGTTTAATATCTTGACCTTTTTTGATAAAAGGATATCAATTATCTCCTTTTTTCTTGAATGCTATTTTTTCAGTAATCCTCCACACGATGTGTGCGAATTTCAATATAAGTATTGTTGCATTATTAAGTAATTTTTCAATTTTAATTGCTACATGTTTCGTAATATTTGACACAATCAAGTGAATGAGAATTATTTGACACAAATATTTTTGTTATTTTTTTTTTACAAATTATATGATGTTTGACTTGAGACATTCGTGCAACACACGAGTATAAAGACTAATACTATATTAAAAGCACGAAGGTTAGCGGAATGTTGTTCGCTTTTTTTATCTTTTAAAAATATATTTTATATTAGATAAAATAGTAATTTAAGTTATTTGCCTACAATTTAGGCTTCAAAATTAATTCAATTTGTGTATTAAATAATCCATTGTTTAAACTATGTAAAAAGGACTAAATTTAGAATTTCGGAATCAAATATGATTTTACCAAAATTAGACAACCTAATTGTATGGACTTTGAACCAAATACTATTTGACTTCCCATTTAATTGTTGTTCACCTTTTGTGTGTGTACGTCACCTTCTTTTCTTTTTTTTTTAAAAAAATTCGTAAGTTGTTTCTTAAATTTTGTTTTTGTTTCAAGAATATTATTTTGTTGTGACTTATTAATGCATTACTCTATATTTTATTTCTTATCTATTCTCATCTTAATCATTTATTCGAGATTTTTATTAGTTTTCTATATTTTAAATTATATTCCATTACTTTTAATCTAATCAATTACAATACAAATCAACAATGAATAAGAATATTTTTTACTAAGTTTATAAGTTGGATAAACTAATTCGTCTCAACATTTATGTAATTAGTCAATATAATAAGTACTACAATCTTAGTATCCGCCTTACACATATATGATATGAAAGTTATTTTTATTAAAAGCTGTATAATTGTGTCTCACTTAATAGGAATACAATTGGTTATATTATGTAATCCACCATGTGTAAATATAAAGTATTTTATAAAGGTATTATATGTAGAGTAAGATATGATCGAGATATCATTTATAAGAACGATTAGTATTTATCGAGTTGTGATGCATAAAAGCATAATTAAAATAAGGATACAAGCTAGCGCTCTCATAAATTAAGTAAAATATGAATAAAATATTGTCAATTGTCAATAATCGATCAGACTCAATTTTTGTAAAATTAATATGAAATAAAATTAGTATACTTAACAAGGTATCATATCATATGTAAAATCAAACAACCTCTTTATCTTTTAATCAAATATCACTCAATAACGTTCTAGCACAATGAAGCAATAATAAAAACAAACTGGAAGAAAGAACCGCTACAGTGGATACAAACTATAAACATATGATTGACATTTATTATTTTAGGAACTTGTGATTTTTTTTGTTAATCTTTGTTTTATAACATAGATACATTTGAGTATTATCTATGTGATCTTTTAAAAGTTTATGTTTTTTATATAGGATACACGCACAAAGCGCGTACTCTAAATCTAGTACTATATTAAAAGTACGAAGCTTCTTTACAAAATATTTTTGCTTTTTTTCATACTTTAAAATAACTTTTACAAAATTTAATTGTTTTTCAAATATTTAGGATTTAAATTACCTAAATTTTTTACTTTTCCTATTGAACTATGTATCAGTTCCTAATATTAAGGAATTTAATATCTTTATGTCACGACCCGGATTTCCCACCTTCGGGAGTCGTGGTGGCGCCTACTAATAGGAGCTAGGCAAGCCAATTATTAGCTATTGTTCTTACTATCAAATTCTTCTTTTAACAAATTTAACAACAATAATATAAATACAACGGAACAAATAAATTTAGCGAAAGACTTAATAGATAATACTAGATGCGACACCGTAATGCAAACACAAACCTCTACCCAAGAACTGGTGTCACAAAACTCACGAACTTCTAAGAATACTAAACACAACGGTTTGAAAGAAATATAAAACTGTTTGTCTCTAATACACGAGATAACAGACTAAAAGTAAGGATAGAGGAGACGCAGGGCCTGCGGACGCCTGCAAGGCTACCTCGGTGTCTCGCTAATCGAAATGCTAACACTTTCACTACTGCTGCTGCTATCCAAAACCTGTATTTGTGCAAAAGAGCACAGAGTGTATTATCAGCACAACCGACCCCATGTGCTGGTAAGTGCCTAGCCTACCCCGACGAAGTAGTGACGAGGCTAGGACCAGACACTGACATAAACTTGTGCAGTTTAAATATATATACAACAAGAAATGACAGGAAATAATATGTAATATTTGGGAAAGGGAAAACATACTTTAGGGTGCCAGCAAAATATAATATCAGAAATAAACGAGTAATGGAATAAAAATTACTTTCAAGTTCAACTCATCTTGTTGCAGACGTGAAACCCGATCCCATTTCATTTCATATCTTGTGGTAGGCGTACCACCGGCTCCCATTTAAATTTATATCTTGTGGTAGGTGTACTACTCGCTCCCATTTCAATATCATTTGTGGTAGGTGTACCACACACTCCCAATTTAATATCATTTGTGGTAGGCGTACCACTCGCTCCCATTTGTGCACATTATGTTACCGGCATGGAAACCAACAACGAATAATCAATATAATTTGTGGTAGACATACCACTCGCTCCCATTTCAATATCATTTGTGGTAGGCGTACCACTCACTCCCATTTGTGCACATTATATTACCGGCACGGAAACCAATAATAAATAATTAATATAATTTGTGGCAGGCGTACCACTCGCTCCCATTTTAATATACCTTATGGTAGGTGTACCACTCGCTCCTATTTCAATTTATATCTTGTGGTAGGCGTACCACTCGCTCCCATTTTAATTTACATCCTGTGGTAGGCATACCACCCGCTACTATTTTATTTTTAGCATATTGTATAATATATTACCGGTAAAAGAAACAAATAATAAATAATCAAACATTATATTATCGGCAAAGGAAACTAATAATAAATAATCAAATATTATATTATCGGCAAAGGAAACCTATAAGAATTAATCACTATTTATTTCCGGCAAAGGAAACCAATACTCGGTGCCAAGGTACAACAATTAAGTCTTTCATAGATTTAAATAAGAATACGAAATTTATCAATTTAAGACCCATGGTCATGCTCGACACCGACGTATTGATACTCGTCACCATGCCCATACGTCGCACTCGGCAAGTAGCAATTAATCAAATACGACTTAACTCCTATTCCCTCAAGCTAAGGTAGACTAAACACTTACCTCGCTTTGCAATTTCAATCAATTATTCGACCACAACTTTCCCTTTTGAATTTGTCTCCAAATGCTTCAAATCTATTCACAAACAATTCGAAATACTCAGCACGGATCGTACGAATGAATTGGATAAGAATTTGCTAATTTTTCGGATAAAATCCAAAATTTATTTTAATATTCAATAGTGGGACCCACATTTTTGAATCTCGAAAAAATCCGAACACCCATTCCGATATGAGTTCAACCATACCAATTTTATCCAATTCCGATAACAACTCGACCTCCAAATCTAAAATTTTTATTTTTGGAAGATTTTGCAAAAATCTTGATTTCTTCCATTTAAATCCTAATTAAACGATGAAAATAACCATGAATTTATGTAATATAAACACTTTCGAGTATAGGACACTTACTTGAGTTTAAATCGTGAAAAACACCTCAAAATTGTCCAGGAACCGAGCTCCAAAAACCCCAAAATGAAAAATGAAGAAATGAGCATTTTTGGTCCTTAAGTTACTGCCCGCCCGTCACTAAAAGTCTAGCAGAAACAGCTTTACTAGCCATATTCAATCGATCATAACTTTTTGTACAAATATCCAACTGATTAATTGTTTAATATTCTGGAAAGTAAAATCCAAGTGCTACAACTTTCATGTTTTTCATATTTTCCGATTCCACATATATTTCGAGATATAAGCTTTTAAAGTAGTCTCCTCGTCTTAGAAATTTCTGGAAAATTTCAAAACAGCTTTGCTAGCCCTTATTCAATAAATTATAACTTTCTGTACAAATATCCACATGATAAATGATTTGTATTTCTGAAAACTAGAATGCAAGGGGTACAACTTTCATTCTTTGTACATTTTTCGATTCCTTACAGATTGCGAGATATAAGCGTCTAAACTGTGCTCCTCGCTTGCACAGTTGCTGTCCAAGACAGCTTCTGGAGCAGAAAATTTCAGCAATCTTTTTTGTCCGATTTCCATTCCGTTAACCTTCCGAAATCCACTCGAGCCCTCGGAGCTCCGAACCAATTATGGACACTGACTCAAAAACTACGAACTTACTCGTGCGATCAAATCGCCAAAATAATATAAAAAATAATGAATTAAGCCTTAAAATCCAAGCAATCTTTCAAATTTCATAAGCTTTCAAATTTTTCCATTTCAAGGCCGAAACACGTCAAACGATGTCTGTTTTCAACCAAACTTTACATGAAGCGCTTAAACAACATATAAGACCTGTACCGGGCGTCAGAACTAAAATACAAGCTCGATACCATCACTTTTTGGTCAAATTTGATTTTCATTTTCCTTAAACATTTTCAAAAAATAATTTTACTAAAAAATTCATTTCTCGGGCCTTAGACCTCGGAATTCGATTCCGGACATACGCCCAAGTCCCATATTTTCCTACGGACCTTTCGAGACTGTCAAATCACGGGTCCGAGTCCGTTTACCCAAAATATTGACCGAAGTCAAATTTATTCTTCTTAATATCAAAACTTAACAAATTTTTCACAAAATTTCATATTTGAGCTTCCAGCTACGCGTACGAACTATGCACGTAAATCGAGGCAATTATAAATGAGGTTTTCAAGGCCTCGGAAGCTCGGAATGGATAAGAAAACAAGTGATGACCCAATGGGTCATCACGTTCTCCACCTCTAAAACAAACGTTCGTCCTCGAACGGATATAAAAAGGAAGTACCTGAGTCGTGGAATAGATGGGGATAACGGATCCGCATATCAGACTCGGACTCACAGGTCGAAGCCTTAGGAGGCTGACCTCTCCATTGAACATAAACAGAGGAAAAACTCTTGGATCTCAACTGACGAACCTGCCGATCTAAAATAGCCACAGGCTCCTCCTCGTAAGACAAGTCCTTGTCCAACTAACAGTACTGAAATATAACACATTGGCTGGATCGCCGTGATATTTCCGGAGCATGGATACATGAAAACTGGATGTACGACTGATAAGCTAGGAAGCAATGCAAGTTTATAAGCCACCTCTCCAACTCGCTCAAGAATCTCAAATGGGCCAATAAACCTAGGGCTAAGTTTTCCCTTCTTCCCAAATCTCATCACGCCCTTCATAGGCGACACTCGGAGCAATACCCGCTCACCAACAATGAAAGCTATATCTCGAACCTTACAATCTGCATAGCTCTTTTTCCTGGAATGGGCTGTACGAAGCCTATCCTGAATGATCTTGACCTTGTCCAAAGCCTCCTGAACCAAATCTGTACCCAACAGCCGAGCCTCTCCCAGCTCAAACCATCCAACCGGATACCGACACCGTCTACCATACAAAGCTTCATAAGGAGCCATCTGGATACTCGATTGATAGCTGTTATTATAGTCAAACTCTGCTAAAGGCAGGAACTGATCCCAGAAACCTCCAAAGTCAATAGCAGCGGCTCGGAGCATATCCTCCAATATCTGAATAGTTCGCTCGGACTGTCCATCCGTCTGAGGATGAAATGCTGTGCTTAACCGCCCCTAGGTGCCTAACTCTCGCTGAACTGCTTTCCAGAAACATGAGGTAAACTGCGTACCTCGACCTAAAATGATAGATATCGGCACACCGTGAAGGCGAATAATTTCCCGAATATAAATTTCAGCTAATCTCACGGATAAATAGGTGACTTCCACATGAATAAAATGCGCTGATTTCGTCAAACTATCAACAATGACCCAAACTGCATCAAGCTTCTTCCGAGTCAACGGAAGTCCAGCAACGAAGTCCATGGTGATCATCTCCCACTTCCACACAGGAAGCTCAATTCTCTGAAATAGACCACCAGGCCTCTGATGCTCATATTTAACCTGCTGACAATTCAAACACCGTGCAACATATGCCACAATATCCTTTTTCATTTTACGACACCAATAATGTTGCCACAAATCCTAATACATCTTCGTTGTGCCTGGATGAATAGAATATCGAGAACTGTGGGCCTCCTCCAGAATCAATTCTCGAAGCCCATCAACATTCAACACACAAATTCTCCCTTGCAATCTAAAAACTCCATCAGCATCTAAGGTGACCTGCTTGGCACCTCCTCGCTGGACCGTGTCTTTAAGAACAAATAAATGGGGATCATCAAACTGTCGATAGCGGAAACGCTCCAATAATGAAGGACGGGCGACTGTGCAAGCTAATACTCGACTAGGCTCAGAAATATCCAATCTCACTAATTGGTTGGGTAAGGCCTGAACATCCAAAGCAAGCGGCCTCTGACTGACCGAAATATAAGCAAGACTGCCCATACTGGTTGACTTCCTGCTCAAAGCATCGGCCACCACATTTGCTTTCCCCGGGTGATATAAAATGGTGATATCATAATTCTTCAACAACTCCAACCACCTCCTCTGCCTCAAATTCAACTCTTTCTGCTTGAACAAGTACCGAAGACTCTTGTGATCAGTGAATACTTCACATGACACACCATACAGATAAATCCTCCAAATTTTCAATGCGTGAACAATGGCTGCCAAATCCAAATCATGCACTGGATAGTTCTTCTCATGAATTATTTTTTTTCAACTGTCTCGAAGCATAGGCAATGACCTTGCCATCCTGCATTAATACTGCACCAAGCCCAATACGGGAAGCATCATAATAGACTGTATAAGGTACCGAATATGTGGGCAAAACTAATATCGGTGCCGTAGTCAGAGTTGTCTTGAGCCTCTGAAATCTCTCCTCACATCCATTTGACCATTCGAACTGGGCACCTTTCTGGATCAATCTGGTCATCGGGGCTGCAATAGATGAAAATCTCTCCATGAACCATCGATAATAACCTGCTAATCCCAAGAAAATCTAGATTTCTGTAGCTGATGCTGGTCTAGGCCAGTTCTTGACTGCCTCAATCTTCTTCGGATCAACCTAAATACTCCCTTTCATTACAACATGACCCGAGAATGCAACTGAACTCAACGAGAGTTCACACTTTGTAAATTTGCATATAGTTGACTTCTTTTCAGAGTCTGAAGAGCCATCGTGAGATGTTGCTCATGCTCCTCCTGACTGCGGGAGTATATCAATATATCATCTTATTTCAAACCTCCACTTTACTCACAATAAGACATGGAGACCTCATAATTACTCACCCAAATTAATGAGTCACCTTTAACACCATCTGGGCGTCCGTCTCATAGGCTAAAACTCAATGTTTACAACACAAAAATGGCTAAATATGAACAGAACATATACAAGAATTGTCAAATAAGCCTAACAGGCATGACTCCCATTTAAAATATAGTACAAGATTTTTATTTTCATAAAAAGGGAATTTTAAACACATAAACTTTTTACCACCAGGACCTTGTCCTTATATAACATCCACCGCAACTTGTAGCTCGGTTTAAATTATTTCATATTATATAATTATTTGAGGATATCACCCTCAACTCTGAATCACAAGTATTTGCACATTGTACAAACTGAAAATTTTCATTTCCTTTCTTTCTTCGTTTCAATAATTTCGTCAAAGAAAATGACAACATATAGTGAACCCTCATACCGATAGGGCGTATAATTGACAATTAAAATTAATTATCCTGAAATTACATCAAAACCCACTGTAATAAGTAATAGAAGGTCACTCTTAGCCTCATAGATATTCTTAGTGACCAACACATAATGAGAGGGATAGTTATCTCCATATAATAGCCCAACGTGAGTATTCACACAAGTAGATTTGAGGATTACGAAGCTCACTGATGAGAGGAGCATATTAAGAGGACTCGCCTCAATTTTTCAAAACCAAATCAAATAAAGGAAAAATATCTTTTTTATAACAAAAAGAATTGTACATGTGATGAGACCATCTGGTGTAGTGACCTCAGCCATACCATATAAATTATATAAACGGCTGGGTCTCCACCTCTAGGAGTCTCACCTCCACCTCTAACATCCTGACCCCTACCTCTGGATGGTTATATAAGCTGAGTATTGACTGCAATGGGGGACGTATCCTGGGTGCTTTCATAAATTATATTTCTCCAACTACCACATTCAAAACAGTTCTTTTGAGGCTCAGCTAATTTATTGAACCTGATGACACATTTGGACACTGTGATGGTGACCTGGCACAACCGTTCAGATCATATATACCACATATTGCAGAGAATCCGGGAGGCAAACTCCTTCAAAACATTTCTTAAAATAGAGCTGAGTAGGTGGTGTTGCATTGGCCAGTCTGCCCCCTTCATAGGCTTGCCACAACCACCGCCGGCCAATTTCCTCTTTTGCTATGCTGGCTTAACACTGCTGAGCTACCCCATTTATTCATATATTCTTCATTATTCCTTGGGGGCAATTCTTTCCCCTTGGAAAGTGACAAGCCTTAAATATGTATAAATTATTTGGGGAACCTTTCCGTAACATATATATACATTCCAAGCCAAAACTGACATAGCACATGACCATACGATCCATTCACTAATAGTAGAATTCCCCATTTGATGCTAAATCAAAGTCACAACATCCGATAATCCACAATATTTGTCCTTCACAACTCTAAAAAATCAACCAGGCGTCAAGGTACATTGAAACACCACACGATTCATTAGGTGATCTCTTTATACATTTGCATCTTCCGTTGGAACCACAACTGGTCTGGTTAATACATTATCTTTCCACTGCCTCTATTTTCCATCCGAAGCACAGCAAAATCAACCCTCTCGCTTTCGACTATTCTTACGTTCTGCAATACCTCATCGCAATGGTCAAGAAAATCTCATAGGTCCTCAAAAGATGCACCGCTGAAGGTGGTAGCGAAGAGTTTGGTGAAACCTATCCGACCTCTGCAAAACTTTTGAAGGCATAGTTGATGTATCACCGGCCTGTGCCGTTGTTCAGCTGAAGAAGAGGTATGTGACTTCACCATTCGTGGGAAGACAAGAGTAGAAATTCAATTAGCTTTGAGAAACAGAACCGCACGACAAGAAAGGACAAATGTGAAACTTTTCCTAACTCAGTAGCCTCTAGGGAATAACTACAGACGTCTCCGTACCGATCTCTCATACTCTACTAAGCTTGTTCGTGAGTTGTGAGACCTATGTAACCTAGAGCTCTGATACCAACTTGTCATGACCCGGATTTTCTACCTTCGGGAGTCGTGGTGGGGCCTACTAATAGGAGCTAGGCAAGCCAATTATTAACTACTGTTCTTACTATCAAATTCTTCTTTTAAAAAATTTAACAACAATAATATAAATACAGCGAATTAAATAAATTTAGCAGAATAAATAAGTTTGTGACACCGTAATGCAAACACAAACCTCTCCCCATGAACTGGTCACGAACTTCTAAGAATACTAAACACAAGCGTTTGAAAGAAATATAAAACTGTTTGTCTCGAATACATGAGATAACAGACTAAAAATAAGGATAGAGGAGACGCAGGGCCTACGGACGCCTGCAAGGCTACCTCGGTGTCTCACTGATCGAAACGCTAACAATTGCACTACTGTTACTGCTGTCCAAAACCTATATTTTTGCAAAAGAGAACATAGTGTAGTATCAGCACAATCGACCCCATGTGCTGGTAAGTGCCTAGCCTACCTCGGAGAAGCAGTGACGAGGCTAGGACCAGACACTCACATAAACCTGTGCAGTTTAAATATATATACAACAAGAAATGACAGGAAATAACATGTAATATTTGGGAAGGGGAAAACATACTCTGGGGTGGCAACAAAATATAATATCAGAAATAAATGAGTAATGGAATTAAAATCAGTTTCAAGTTCAACTCATCTTGTTGCAGGCGTGCAACTCGATCCCATTTCATTTTATATCTTGTGGTAGGCGAACTACCCGCTCCCATTTCAATTCATATCTTGTGGTAGGCGTACCAATCGCTCCCATTTCAATATCATTTGTGGTAGGCGTACCACTCGCTCCCATTTCAATATCATTTGTGGTAGGCGTACCACTCGCTCCCATTTCAATATCATTTGTGGTAGGCGTACCACTCGCTCCCATTTGTGTACATTATGTTACCGGCATGGAAACCAATAACGAATAATCAATATAATTTGTGGTAGGCGTACCACTCGCTTCCATTTTAATATCATTTGTGGTAGGTGTACCAGTCGCTCCTATTTGTGCACATTATGTTACCGGCATGGAAACAATAACAAACAGTCAATATAATTTGTGGTAGGCATACCACTAGCTCCCATTTAATATACCTTGTGGTAGATGTACCACTCGCTCCCATTTCAATTTATATCTTGTGGTAGGCGTACCACTTGCTCCCATTTCAATTTATATCTTGTGGTGGGCGTACCACTCGTTCCTACTTCATTTTTAGCATAGTGTACAATATATTACCGACAATGTAAACCAATAATAAATAATCAAACATTATATTACTGGCAAAGGAAACCAATAATAAATAATCAAATATTATATTACTGGCAAAGGAAACCAATAACAATTAATCGCAATTTATTTCCGGCAAAGGAAACCAATATTCGGTGTCAAGGTTCAACAAATAAGTCTTTCATAGATTTAAATAAGAATACGAAATTTATCAATTTAAGACTCGCGGTCATGCTCGACACCGACGTATGGATACTCGTCACCATGCCCATACATCGCACTCGACAAGTAGCAATTAATCAAATACGACTTAACTCTTATTCCCTCAAGCTAGGATAGACCAAACACTTACCTCGCTTTGGAATTTCAATCAATTATTCGACCACAACTTCCTCTTTTGAATTTGTCAATGCTTCAAATCTATTCACAAACAATTCGAAATACTCAGCACTGATCGTAGGAATGAATTGGATAAGAATTTACTAATTTTCCGGATAAAATCCAAAATTTATTTTAATATTCAATAGTGGAACCCAAATTTCGAATCCCGAAAAAACTTGCAAAATCTGAACACACATTCCGATATTAGTTCAACCATACCAATTTTATCCAATTCCGATAACAACTCGACTTCTAGAACTAAAATTTTCATTTTTGGAAGATTTTTCAAAAAGCTTGATTTCTTCCATTTAAATCCGAATTAAACGATGAAAATAACCATGAATTTATGTAATATAAATACTTTCGAGTATAAGACACTTACTTGAGTTGAAATCGTGGAAAACACCTCAAAATCGCCCAAGAACCGAGCTCCAAAAACCCCCAAAACGAAAAATGAAGAAATGAGCATTTTTAGTCCTTAAGTTTCAGCCCGCCCGTCGCTAAAAGTCCATTTTTGTCACTAAAAGTCGTCACTAAAAGTCTAGCAGAAACAACTTTACCAGCCATATTCAATCGATCATAACCTTTTGTACAAATGTCCAACTTACGAATCGATTAATATTATGGAAAATAGAATCCAAGGGGTACAACTTTCTTGCATATGTTCCGATTCCACATATATTTCGAGATATAAGCTTCTAAAGTAGCCTCCTCGCATCAGAAATTTCTGAAAAATTTCAAAACTGCTTTGCTAGCCCTTATTCAATCAATTATAACTTTCTGTACAGATATCCACATGATAAATGGTTTATATTTCTTGAAACTAGAATGCAAGAGGTACAACTTTCATGTTTTGTACGTTTTCTGATTCCTTAGATATTGCGAGATATAAGTGTCTAAACTATGCTCCTCGCTTGCACAGTTGCTTTCCAAGACAACTTCTGGAGCAGCAAATTTCAGCAATCCTTTTTGTCCGATTTCCATTGCGTTAACCTTCCGAAATCCACCCGAGCCCTCGGAGCTCCAAACCAATTATGCACCTGACTCAAAAATATCCTACGAATTTACTCGTGCGATCAAATCGCCAAAATAACATAAAAAATAATGAATTAAGCCTTAAAATCCAAGCAATCTTTCAAATATCATAAGCTTTCAAATTTTTCCATTTCAAGGCCGAAACATGTCAAACAATATCGGTTTTCAACCAAACATTACAGGAAGCGCTTAAAAAATATATAAGACCTGTACCGCGCGTCGGAACCAAAATACGAGCCCGATACCACCACTTTTTGGTCAAATTTGATTTTCATTTTCCTTAAACATTTTCAAAAATAATTTTACTAAAAAATTTATTTCTTGGGCCTGGGACCTCGGAATTCGATTCCGGGCATACGCCCAAGTCCCATATTTTCCTACGGACCTTCCGAGACCGTCAAATTACGGATCCGGGTCCGTTTATCCAAAATATTGACCGGAGTCAAATTTATTCATCTTAATATCAAAACTTAACAAAATTTTCATTGAATTTGAATTTCATATTTGAACTTCCAGCTACGCGTACGAACTATGCATACAAATCGAGGCAATTCTAAATGAGGTTTTCAAGACCTCGGAAGCTCGGAATGAATAAGAAAATAAGTGATGACCCTTTGGGTCGTCACACTTTACTTTATCTATATTGTCAAATAATTATTTGCCTAATGCTTAGGACTTTGATCCAAAAGGTCGTATTATTTAGTTTAGAGTTCTTTCTATTCCCTCCCCGTTTTAGTAGTCCTTCAATACTAATTCCGTTGGGATTATTTTTAGGTTTACGAGTGGCTTTTGCCAAAATTTTAAAGGAAATAACCTTAAATCACCTTTTTCTGCAATTACGATAATGTTGAAACTTTTCTTCACACTCAAACCATTTGATTCCTATTGGGATATTACCACATAATCTCAACAATTAATTAATTTCTGCCACATTAATAGCTTCATAAAAAAGCT
>MU695595.1:97917-144414 GCA_026770625.1 Nicotiana glauca
TGGATCACATTTCCTTTGTAATATGTCCAATCGTCACAACTAGCTACAGGACTCAAATATGTTAGGAAAAACTTATCCAAACTGTCCATCCACAAATAATTTCAATCAAAATTAGCCCAAAATATTTTTTTTTTTAAATCAAAAACTAACCAAATGTCATTTTGTAACACACATCTATTGCTAAAACACAAAGATAGTTAAATTTTTTTGAGACTTCAACAATATTGGAATATTCTAATTTCTTTAAGTTGAAATTCTTAGAATCGAGCACATTAACTCGATTTAAAAATCACTATTAAACATTAGTTTGTTGGATTGGATCGAAAGATTAAATTGAAAATGCCATGGATAGCTATTGAAGCTTGTTTAAGCTTGAATTCAAAATTTTGGTTTTACGAAATTGGAATTTATTTCGAGCGGTGGTTATTAAAATAGATTGGGTATATCTTAAGGAGTGTGAATCTCAGTTTTGGGACGATTTAATGAAGATTTTAGGTGGTTTGAATTGAAATTTGAGCCAAATTCGAAGCACACAAGATGGACATCGAAGAAGAACATGTGTATCACACTGTATATTATTTGTGTATTACCTATGTATCGAATGCGTATCACATGTATATCCATGTATACATGTATATGAGGCACATGCGTGATACATGTTTGATATATGTGTCGTAGAAAATTTTTAAGCTTGATTTTGACTACAAATTTGATACCAATCCAGTCCAAGTTGCCTCCAATCTTACTCAAATTTTGTATATTGCCCCATCTATATGTTTCAATGAATTCCATCTATACCTATTGAAAAAAAAAAGTTATTTTTGCCTAATTTATTTTAATATAATTTGTCATTGATAATGAATTTTAACTCCAAACTAGTCTAAGTCACCTTCAAACTTCGTCAAATGTAATATTGACTCATCTATGTATTTTTAACTGTAACGACTCAAATTCTAACCCATCGTGACGATGCCTAACGTGGTACAAGGCAAGTCGACGTTTATGAATAACTCCAACACTTCTATAGAAACTGGATTTAAAGCAGTTTAAATAGTAACTTCTCATAAACAAGATAGAAAGATCTAAAACACAATGCGGAAAACTTCCAAATCAGGGTGTCACAAAGTACATAAGCATCTAAATATCACAAGTCTCGAATACACTATCTAAGATAGTCCGAAACTGAATACAATAAAAGAAAAGATAGGGAAGGACAAACAAGGTCTGCGGACACCGGGCAGCTACCTCGAAGTCTCTAAAAGGAACAACTACGCTGAGTGTCAAAACCCACTGTGTCTGGAAATACCTGGTCTACACATGAAGTGCAAGGTGTAGCGTGAGTACAACCAACTCAGTAAGTAATAATACTAAATAAAGAACTAAAAGTAATAACGAGCTTTACAATTATAGTTCAATTTAGTAATCTCAATATTGGAAAGTAGGCATGCTTTCAAGTTCGACAATTTAAGTTCAATCAGTTACTTCATGACAAGTTTAAGTGAAACAGAGAGTAATATCTTTCAGAAATTTCCACGACAGTGATGCATGGCAGCTAAGTGCGACATAATGAAGTCAAATGCATCCTCTTAGGGCAATAGATCACTCAGCCCTCCCATTCACTCAACACTTGGCACTCGGCACTCGACAATCAACACTCGCTCTCAGTAGGTACCTGCGCTCAATGAGGGTGTATACAAACTTTGGAGGGGCTCCTTCAGCCGTATCGCTATATCAAGCCAAGTCATGGCATAAATCAATGAAACACGCTGTGGTATGCAGCCCGATCCCATATATATAGACATAAGGATCGTTGCGGCGTGCAACCCGATCCACACATATACAGTCATAAGGCTCGCTGCATCACTCAACACTCGCTCTCTGTAGGTACCTGCGCTCAATGGGGGTGTAAACAAACTTTGGAGGGGCTCCTTCAACCTATCGCTATATCAAGCCAAGTCATGGCATAAATCAATGAAACTCGCTGCGTGTGCAGCCCAATCTTATATATATAGACATAAGGTTCGTTGCGGCGTGCAACCCGATCCACACACATACAACCATAAGGCTCGCTGCATCATGCATCCTGATCCACACATATACATCTATAAGGCTCGCTTCGGTGTACAACCCGATCCACATATGCACATATTTCGCTCACAGATTGGCACTCAGGTTCTAACTCAGTCACAAACCTCTCCATTCTCTCAGGCTCTCAGAAATCATGAGAATCAACATAACGCAGAAATAATGTAATGTATCAACAAGGAACTAAAGAGACTAAGATATGATATGTAAGTAAAATGGAGACTGAGATCAAGAATAATTTAGCAGATAATTAACATGCAATACGGCCTATGAGGGTCCCTTCAGTACCAACACATGGTGTAAAAATGAATTCTAATAGGTCTTGCAGCTCGATTTCTATTTTACATAAAGAATTTACAGATATAAACATATTAATTATTTATCCAGTTCAATGGAATGTGAAATCACATGCCCGTCACCTAGCATGTGCATCACCTAAAAACCAATCAAATCACACAAAATCCTGGGTTTTCATAACCCCAAAACCAAATTTAGAACTCTTACTTACCTCAATCCAAGTTAATCTCTACTCCAACACACTTTGCCTCACGAATCATCTTCCAATATCCCAAATCTAGCCAAAAACATACAAATAAAATCAACATGGGCTAAGGAATCAATTTCACTAGAAAATACGAAGTTATAAATCAAAAATCCAAATTCAGCTCAAACCCGGCCCCAGGGTTCGTCATAAAATTAGAACACCCATTCGACCACGAGCCCACGTATACCAACATTACTCAAATCCGATATCAAAATTGAAATCAAAACTTCAAAAGTCTAGCCTATGAACTTTTCTTAATTTTCTCAAGTTTTTCACCCGAAGTCACAAATTTAGTGATGGAATCAAAGACATAATCATGGAAATTAACCAAAACTAGATAGGAATCACTTACCCCAAACACCTACGTGAAAATCTCTCCAAAAATCGCCTCCTACCGAGCTCCCAAATAAATTTAGTATTATGAACTCAAAACCCTCATTTTTGAAACCTATAATCTGCCTAGTTAAGCCTTCATCGCGAACTCGACCTTCACCTCGTGTTCACGTAACAAAATTTAAGTCTTTGTCCAAAACCTCCTACGCCAACGAATTCAATCACCTGCGAACGAGATGCTTCATTGACCCCTTGCTTCGCGAATGCGACCTCTTTTGCACGAATGCGTAGACCAACTGCATGGGGTCCTAACTTCCTTCTCTCTTCTTCACGAACGCATCACCCTTATCGCATTCATGATGCACCCACTTTCCAAACCTTATCAAACGCGCCCCCGTCTTCGCGAACACGAAGAACTAATCCTCATCTCCACTAGCCACCCTTCACGAACGTGACAAAAACCTGCAGTCTTCTGCCAAAATGACAAATCCAAAATTGATCCGCTAACCATCCAAACTCACCCGAGGCCCCCGGAGCCTCAACCAAACATACCATCAAGTCCCTAAACATCATACGAACTTAGTCGAACCCTCAAATCACCTCAAACAACATCAATAACATGAATCACACATAGATTCAAGCCTAATAAACTTTGAACTTTCAATTTCTACAAACGATGTCGAAACCTATCAAATCACACCCGATTGACCCCAAATTTTGCATACAAGCCATAATGACACCACAAACCTACTTCAACTACCAAAATAAAAATTCGACCTCTATATCAAAAAGTCCACTCCTGGTCAAACTTCCCAAAAAATCAACTTTTGCTATTTCAAGTGTAATTCAACTACGAACCTCCAAATTACAATTCGGACGTCATCCTAAGTCCAAAATACCCAACGGAGCTAATGGAACGATCAAAACTCCATTCCGGAGACATTTATATACTTTTAAAATAGCATATATGCATGTATAAGCATGCATAAGCATTTTGATAATTTTTATATAATTATGAAGGCTTCAAATTGATTTATTTCCTCTTTTATAACTCAAAATTTTCAATAATTATCCTTCAAATTATTTTTGTGGTAATTTAGACATTTGAATCCTATATTTATGCCAAAATCTTGCTTAATTATTTTTATTACATTTCTTATAATTGCATTTACATTTTAAAGATAATTTGCGTATATTTGCAATACTAGCCCTATTATTACGTAATCACATTGATGATGCATAAAATGATCTTTTATATTTTTAAAATGTTAAATAACTATTTTAAATTATTTTAGTACACGAAATTATTTTTTCAAAAATATTTATTATTTCTTATAAATTATTAAGTTTAAAATGGCTATTTATAATATGGCTTAATTATATTTCAACTTTAGCCGCAATTCAACCAATCTAATCCCAATACCCAGCACAATTTTTGAGTAAAATTCCCGACCCACACCCTAAATATCCAATCCGGTCCCCACACCCTTTAATCCTGGCCGTTGATCACAAAGATCAATGACCACCATTTTTCATTTCCTAATTAAACTGACCTATACACCCCCGAAACCTAATTCATTTCACAACCTACCCCGCCGCCCTAAAATCCTCTATGCTCTAAAACACTCTCAACCTAAACCCTAATCTCCAAATGCCGACCCTATCTATGGCTATCTCTTGTGACCTCTCACCATCTCTTAGGCTGTCAATGGCCTCTCTCATGTCATTCTCGCCATTTGTTAAGGGCCTTAAGGGACTAGAGCTATATCGACTTACATCTAGGGTTCATCTCCTGCCTGTTCTAGGCCATTCCGGTGTGATTTTGAGTGAGATCGTCCTATATTAGCTACGATCTATGGTTTCCTAAACAGGTTTTCTCATCTATGTATGGTTCTTTTCGAATCCCTAATTTGTTTCTAAACCTCCTAGACATGTACAGATCTAAGATGATTTGAGTTTATTTTTGGTGAGTTTTACAATAGCCTCGAGATTCTTTACAAGAATCATTTGATTTCAAGTGATTTTTTCATCTTTTTTCTAAAACTAGGGTTTTCAAAATTTCTTTTTAAAATTTGTTTGATGATTCTTTGCGTACCCATTTTGACTAATTTTATGAACCGCTGCAATCCTAGCCCGTTTCTACTGAAAACCCTAATGTTTTAGAGTTTTTCGTTTGGTTTCTAGATGTTGGTACCTCACACTGTGTTCTTGCCTCGGGTTCTTGTGACTTCTCATGATTTACTTGTCCTAGTTCTACTGAATTTTCTTAGTTCAACCTTTCGCTAATATTATGAACTTGTGTTTATACTGACCATTCATGCAAAACTTGTATGCTTCTCTCTGAATCTGTGTAGTTTAACCATGGATTTTGTTAAAGCTGTGTGAAATCCAGACTATTCATGTTCTACCTCATTTTATATGCAAGCATGCTGCTTCTTTAATGATTTTCTGAACCATTGATTACTCTAAATCCCTTATTTTCTGGTTTAATTTGACCCCTTTCCATCTAACGTTAGATCCTTACTTCTTTACTCAATTTGATTGAGTTTACCTGCCTTAATTATTTTTCCTTGCCTTGTTTACATTCTGCTGATTGTTATTGATTTATTTCCTTAATTATACTGTTGTGCATTTACCCTTAATTACATATTATATACCTAAGTTTTACTTTATTCTTTTACTTAAATACTTAGTATGTTTTACTGTTGATTGAACTGTCCCTTGATTAAGGGAAGATCTTGCTGATTTACATGTGATTTCCTTGATTTTATTACTTAATTGATCTCTTACCAAGTTTTGTTAAGTTTTTGATTCCTATATAAACCTCATCTTATTTTAAGTTTCGAACAACAAGAATAACAAGGAACAGTAGTTAAAAGACTCTCTTTTATACTTAAAGCTTTTTTGTCTTTCTGTCACTCGCTACTTCTATTGAACTAGCCGAATCTAAGCCAAGGCTAGTTACTACACTGCTCTATGATTTATGTCTGCTTTCCTTAACTGGTATGTCCCTAATTAACTTTTGGAATCCAAACTCTATGTATTTTTCATTCTTGCATTAGTTCATCAGTTATGGGGTTAACTTTTATCCTTGCCTACTTCTTTGATCAGCATGTTTAAAATCTGCTTGTTCAATGTATGCTTTAATTCTGCATCCTTTCTTGCTCATTTCTTTGCCTAGCATGTCTAAAATTCTATCCTTTCAATGCATGTTTTCCACTCTGCTTACTTCTTTACCTAGCATGTCTAAATTACATGTTTAAAACCTATTCAAAACAGGCCATCTACTATTTATGTTCTAAACTATTTACTAAGTCTCCAAGATCCTAAGTGTTGTATGCAATTTGTGACTATATGTTTGTACTATCCCTATCCATATACCCTGAAGTGATTATTATGTGCCATAATCCTTTCATTCCCATGTGAAGTTTAGTTGTTAAGTGATCTGAATATGACCAATTGATTGTCTGCTTCTTGATACTCTTCTTAAACTGTCTTTTGCCACTAAGTTATTTCCTACTTTCTGAAAACTTTCATACTCCTAAAGTCATCAATGTACTATTCAAAACAAAACTATGTCAAACACTCTCCACTACTCCTAGAATATTAGGTTCTACCCTTCTGGCATCTGTACTGCCTTGAGATCCTTGAGATTTCTTTGAACTCTGGCATGTCAGAGTTATCCATTCCACACTACACTTGAATTAGTTCTTGTTTGAGAAAAAGTCTAAGTATGAGCACTGTTTGGGATCCTTGAGATCCTTAGGGAACTCTGACTTACCTAGATAATGATACTCTCTATGGAACCTTGCATTTAAGGCTATTGGAGGCTTCGAGAAGTCATTTGAGCCTGCTTCAGGCACCCTATAGTTAACTTCTTCTTTTTCTTTATTGTTTATGTTATTTATTCAGCTGGTCTGTAATAATTACTTGTAAACAATATTGGGGTGATTAGTGAAAAGGGTTGGGTACCTACATATCTGTTGGGTAACTCGGGTAGATACCATGTCTATTGGATAATATTAATACATTTGCTATGTTTGCTTTGCTTTCACGATAGTAGAAATCACGCCTATAGGATCTAAATGGATTCAATAATAGAAACTATTTCTACAGGGTTAAAATTAACTTTATAATTAGATACTATACTTATAGAGTGTAAAGTGATTGAATTCAATTCCTGCTACTGCATATATTTACATTCGTCTCACTAGAAATCATGCTTATAAGTCTAAAATTTAGCTCTTAACAATTAGATACCATGCCTATATGAATTAAAATCAGAAATCCTGCCTATAGAACTTAAAATATGTTTAGTTAAACAAGTCAGTTTAATTTATGTTAGTTCATTTCGAATTAGTTTAGTCAACTGTCTGCTTCTTTGAATGAGTTTTCAAACACTGCCTTAATTCACTACCGCTAGAAAGCAAGCCTATAGGATCTCAAGTGTCTGTTTAAAACTGTCCACTGTTGTATTGCATCAATATAGATATCATGCTTTTAGGACATCACTATGTTGGGTTTAGGAAAGCCTTAGGGCGATTTAAATTCTGCAACTCCAGACTGTACTTTTATTATTTAAAAACTGTCCAGATTTAACAGGTTTAAATCAGTCGGCAAGTCAAATAGCATATTTTAAAACTTTGTCCTAATTTAATACTGTATAACCTCTTCTCACCTAGATGTAATGTTCTAGGATTTTCTCTTAAGTACTTGAATGTTGTTTGAAGACGTGCATTTACTTGTGATATTTGTGGAGGTGCCTGTGAGCATATAATTTGTTCTTTTTTAAATAAGTCCTATTTGTTCTTGACTGACGCCTAGATATTTATCCTTTAAAACCTTAGGAAGTATAGAACTCTCCAAAAATAGAGGTCCTAAAATACCTCCAGGGCCATTAGGAAGGGACAGATAGTGCACGCATAGGACATTTTTAAGGTTTCTAGAACGCTTTAGGCTATGACCAAGGGTAGGGAATTGGGTAGAAAGGGATATGATGACTACACATTAATTCCATGTGTATCCCCTCATTGAGGAGTGTTTATCGGGTGTTACGTGGGGTGATCCTGTAGGCTAACCAATCATGGACCCTCCTTACTTCCTTCCCAATGTTTAAACTTTGCTTTTCTATATGTATGCAATTTGATCAAACCTTTTCTTTTTCTCATTATTTGAGTCATATAATGTCCAAAACCTGCCCTTATTTGCAAATATGTGTTTAAACTATTTATTTGTTAAAGGACTAGTTCATAGGTATAAGTTCTGCCGGGACCACCATTGTGGACCGAGAGGGGTGCTTAACACCTTCCCCTCAAGGTTATTTCGAGCCCTTACTCTAAATCTCTGGTAATGCAAACTTGTCCATGAGTTAATTGCACTGGGTGCCCTAACACACCATAATATATTAGGTGGTGACTCTTCAAAAATCCAAATTCCCAAAAGGAAATGAGTTATAACCCCTCATGAATGTTGGAACCCGAAATTCCCCATCAAAAGAGAGAAAAGTGGGCGTGATAGCATGGCAACTTTCGTGGTGATATCTTATGCCCTTACCATAACGAACTTATTTTTATGAATTAGTCCAAGCATGATTTATCCCGTACCCTTTCCCCTTATTTAAATTTAACTGTCGATTTTCTTTTAAGCATTTATGATTCTTTATTCCCAAAACTGACTTGTCTCTTTGTTTTCTTTTTCGTAACTGTCTTTCCATTATTTAAATACCGCATTTATTTTTCTACGTGCAAATACTTTACTACATGCTATTAATTACTACATAAATCACGCTACGCATCATATTCCACTCGTGCGTATCAAATCCTACAGCAACGCTTGATAAGTGGTTGCGCTCTTCCTCTTAATTACCCTTAAATTCAGAAAGAAATGTTTACGGTAAAACTAGTCGATTAGTGGTGCAATCGACGGTTACGTGCCCCCTCAAGTTGTCCGCTTGACGGTATCGGTCTAAATCTTCATAGTAACCTTACTCTGGTCAAAATTGTGCATGCATCATGGTCAAACCTAATCAGATCAATGAATTGTCCACTTAATGATCCTCTAAGATAAGCCTTATCCAGAAGTCCATCGGGGTTTCTATAATCCCATCGGACATAACCACATTCTGGGCATTAATTTGGAGAGCTAAATGCCGATATGCTGATCATGAATGTATAAATAGTCGAGTCTAGTGGGGGAAGGCCTAACTTTTTTTTATTTGCTGAAAAGGAGGCACGAGGTCCCCAGATTCGGTATGCTTAGCAACATCCCACCATTGCTACTAGATTGGTAGGAGGACCTTTCCTCAAGTGACAAGAAACATGTGATAAAGTACCTAGGTAACTTGACTTCCCTGCTAGACATTGAGCCAAATAATAAGTTGATCGAGGCTGCCACTTTGTTCTAGGACAGTGAAAGGGTCGTGTTCCGTTTTAGTGGCATAGAAATGACACCACTTCTAGAAGAAATTGGAGGACTTGCAGGATTTATTTGGGATAGTCCCGGGCTATTGGTGCTGGAGAAACGTACTAGCAAAAGGTTTTTAAAGATGATGGGGCTGAAGAAGAATGCCGACCTAGTGCGCCAGAAGGAATCTTACATACCCTTCGAATATCTATATGAGAGGGATATACCCATATATCCCTATCCGAGTTATGAGGAAAGCATGCAGGAACAGGTTTTACCAAGGGTTACCAAGATGAGTCATTTTAGGGCAGACTTTCAAGACGACAACGTCCCTTACAAATGCCAAGCTCAGCACATGTGGCACTACAAGATCATTATGGAAAAGAATACCATTGAGCCAGACAGTTATCATGCAGGGTGCGAATCTCTCTACTGCATGGTTAAAAGACAATCTGAAAGGAATGGTGATGCCAAGGGCCAGTCGAGGGAATAGAATCATAGACGAAGAAGCTGAAGCTCAAGTCAAATACAATAGGCTACATAAGAGGGTCCACGACTCTGAGAATGAGCACCTGGAAATACATGAGAGGAATATGAGGTTGATCGAGGAATGAAAAGAAATGGTACTCACTTCCAACAGGAAATTGGAATATCTGGAGCGAGGAATAATGTGGTCAGTTGTGCTGATACTACACTCTGTGCTATTTTGCACAGATCCAGGTTTCAGAAGCAGCAACAGCATAAGTGTGGGAGCAGGCCTTCGGTCCAGCAAGACCCGAGGTAGCCTTGCACGCACGCCTCCCTTATCCTGTCTCCTTAGTCTATTATCTCATTGTATTTGAGACAAACAGTTTATGTTTTCTTTCAGACGTTTGTATTTAGTATTCTTAGCAGTTCGTGAGTACAGTGACACCAGTCTTGGGTAGAGAATTTTGTCGAACTTTCCGCATTTCTATTAAATTTTATATAAAATGCTAAGACTTCCGCTTATTATTGAAATTCATTGCTTTTACATTATTGTCGAAAAATAGTTTAAAGGGATTGTATATTAATGAAAAAGTAACTGAATTTGGCTTGCCTAGCTCTCATTAGTAGGCGTCATCACGACTCCCGAGGGTGAAAAATCCGGGTCCTGATAACGTTCCATGTCTCAGAGCTTACGCCTCACCTCGTCAGAGGTAAAATATCTCGTTTCACGCCCCCGACTTTTAAAACATTGGCTAGGAGTTGATACCTCGAAAATCATAGCTTTCTTTAGTCGAAAGATTTCGAAAGGCATAATCCTGAAATTCATTAAATTTTGGACTTCTTTCAAACAAGTAATTCATATAGGATAATAATAGTGATTCACAATTTAATTTGTTGAAACTTCGACAGTGTCACGACCCAAATTTACACACCCGGTCGTGATGACGCCTCTTGTGGAGACAAGGCCAGCCAGTCAACCCAATTCATCCTTTGAAAATAATTATTTAACGCAATGATAGTGCAATATGGTTTAATAATACCAAATAGCGGAAATATATATAAAAATATACGGAAATCCAACCCAACATAGCCCTAACCAAGGTGTCACAAGTCACGAGCATCTAAAGGAGACTGAACACCATTATATGGCCAATAATATCAAAAATAAAATTTGGAGTTCAAAAGATGATGTCCGGTGCCGCGAACGCTGGCGGTCACCTTGCTCAGCTTCAACAATAATGCCTTCAATCCGCTACTAACCCACTACCGGGGGGAACAATACCTGCAACTGCACGCGAGGTGCAGGGAGTAAAATGAGTACTCCAACTCAATAAGTAATAAAAGTAAACAATAGCTGAAAGCAATAAATCACGTAAGGAACTCCATCATACTATATAGAACAGTACAACCCCTTTTGAGAAGAACAGTAAAACCGTGAAATCCTTTAGAAAACATCTGGGCTCAGTTAAAACCTCTTTTGAAAATATTCCTTTTCAACAGTTGCGAAAATAATTTCAACAAGTAAGAAATAATAAGAAATCTGCCCCTCGGGCTCAATATCAACCTCTCAGTACAGTATCATCCCCGCGGGCTCACTCCCAACTCACAAAGTACAACATCATCCTCTCGGACACAACACTCTATTAACAAATAACACCAGGGTATCTGGTAAACAGTGCAAGAAGTAGCATGGATGCCAATGATATGAGTGTTGAATGTCATGATAAGATTTAAAAATAAGAACAAATGCATGAGTGCAACGCAATGCATATGACGGTACACTCTAGTACCCGCTGCGGCGTGCAGCTCGCTCCATTTATTTATCGTCGACGGCGCTCACTGGGGGTGTGTACATACTCCGGAAGGGCTCCTATAGCCTAAGCGCAATAACAAGCCATCTCGTGGCATCAATCAAATCCTGGTCAGTCATTGTTACCTGACCAATTCATATCCCACAGTGCCATTGTTACCACTGTTTCAAGTCACATCATACAGTGTCATTGTTACCACTGTTTCAAGTCACATCATACAGTGTCATTATTACCACTGTGTCAAAATCACTGCTGCGGCGCGCAGCTCGATCCATACTCAGTCCAGAAATCAACATAAGCCCCTTGGTGCATTTGTAAAACAGTTGTTCTCGGCCTGAAATATCTTTTAAAATATCATTTGAGTTTTCAAAACTTAGAAGTATGACTGAGTTGCAAAAACAGTGTTTAGAACCTTGGACTGAAACCAAATAATATGCAAGATATGCTAAAACACTAATATCAATCCCCGAAGGATTTACATAGTTGGCACGAAGTCCAAACATGGCAGTCAGCCCATAGTATGATGATACAAGTAGTTTCTGTCAAATACACGGTAAAATCAACAACCGGGACGGACCAAGTCACAATCCCCAACGGTGCTCTACCCCACGCTCATATCCAGCGTGCAAGTCACCGACAGTTTTGGGTAGTTTTTCCTAACTTATTTGAGTCCTGTAGCTAGTTGTGAATTTTTCTCTATTTTGAAAGGACCACAGTTCACCTTTGTCTTGCGTTTTTCCTATTATCTTTCAATGACAGAGGGTTTTGGCACAAACCCTACCAATACATCAACATCCGAATGTGAAACACGTGAAGGTGAGGGATGGGAAACCCCTACCAATACCAATACCAATACCAATACTTAAATCTTGTGCGGCGATTGGACATATTACAAAGGAAATGTGATCCACATGAACTAAACTAAATTAACTACAACAGATTACAACAAGTTGAGGATTAGCTGATTAATAGTTGTATGAACAGCTAGCATGTCATGTGAGCCACTATAGCACACTGCGCGCCTACTTTTTCACAATACCCAAGAAATATAATCATTCTAGCAAATAGCAGTCCAATTCGCAAAGAAAATCAATGCCATTTCTGCACTAATGGTTAGTTTGACTATGCAAGCAAGTTGCAACATTAATATTTGACGTCACACTTTCATCAAAGTTATGTAGTTTCACCAATTCAATTTATACGATATAATTTGATTGAATACTGAAATTAATATATAAAGAAAAAAACTTTAAACTTGTAATTTTAAATATGTCACGACCTGAATTTTCCACCATCGGAGGTCGTGATGGCGCCTACTGCCGGAGCTAGGCAAGCCAAACACTCATACCTTTTGATAAGCAACACCACAGTAATGACAATAGTAAACCTTTAATTGAAAGCGAAAGTCTATATAACATAAGTAAATAAAAACTCACAATGCGGAAGTTTAATACTTTACAACTCAAGACTGGAATCGCTATCTCACGAACTACTAACGAATACTACAAACAAGTCTGAATAGAAATAAAATACACAGTGTCTGTCTCGATACAATGAAAACAAACAGAGGATGTAGAAAGGAACTCCGACCTGCGAACGCCAGCTAGGCTACCTCGTAGTCCCTGGTCTGAAGTCAGCTCCCACTCGATGTGCTACAGTTGTGGTCCAAAAACCACTCTGATACCGTGATCTGTGCAAAAAGCACAGAAGTATAGCATCAGCACAACCGACTCCATGTGCTGGTAAGTGCCTGGCCTAACCCCGGCAAAGTAGTGACGAGGCTAGACAGGACTACCAAATCAACCTGTGCAGTTCAATATATACATGTACAATAACAGGAAAGAATACCAAAACTAAACAGTTAAAAGTGAGGGAAGCATGCTATGGGGGAGTACAATCCGGATATAAAAGTCATCATCTTAAATAGGAAACAGGGCACAACAATAATTAACAAAAAATAAGAAATCCAACAGTTGCACGGCGTCAACCTTCGTGCTTTTACTCTCATCCTTAAAGCAATCAAATAAAATGCACGGCATCACCCTTCGTGCTTTTCCTCACATAAATCTTATTTCATGGCACGGAATGATCCTTCGTGCAATTATAGTCAAATCAGAGTATGGAATATCCCTTCGTGCATAAATAATCAAAACATAGCACAGAATAATAATCAACAATGGCACGGAATGACCATTCGTGCAAATATTATCAACAATGGCACGGAATGACCCTTCGTGCAAATATTATCAACAATGGCACGGAATGACCCTTCGTACATTATCACTCTTCTTTAACCAAACAACAATCACAACCAAACGGGCGAGAGAAATAACAATAATAAGAAATGTCCCGGCAAGGGAGAACACAAATAAACAACTAAATCTCGGCAAGGGAGATAATCACATCTCTTTTCAATTCTTTCATTTCTTACTCGATAGTATTTTATTGTTTGAGCCAACGCTCCAAAGAATTCACAATTCATAAATAATCCTCAAACTTCTCACATTATGTAAAAAATCATTAATTAGCTTGGAAAAGTCCCAAAGTATACCAAAACAAGTACCAACAAAGATCCACGGCCATACTAGACACCAGTGTATAGATACTCGTCACCATGCCTTTACACCGTACTCGATCATTTAGCAATTAATCAATAAATGATACTCAAATCATATTTCCTCAAACCAAAGTTATATCAAACACTTACCTCGGTCCAAAAGATAGCAATCAACCCTCCAATACCGCTTTTCCTCTAAAATCCGACTCCGAAACAATGATATCTAGGCATAATTAATTCAATGATATCAATTAGGGCTCAACAACATAATCCGATAGCCTAGAAATAAGTTTTTAACATTCTTCCAAAAATAGCAAAATCCGACACCAGGATCACATGGTCCAAACACGAGGCTCGGACCAAAACCCAATCACCAATAACCCCACGAGTTCAAATATATAGTTTGTTTCAAGATTCGACCCCAAATTGAGGTTGAATCACCCAAAATTTTCAAAACCCTAACTCTACCCAAAATCCTTAATTTCTACTTTGAATTCATGATTTAGGTCTGGAAAATTAGTGATTAGTTGAAGAAATTAAGAGGGAATGAAGTTAGGAACACTTACCTAAGTAGCTATGGAGAAAGAAGCTCTTCAAAATCGCCTATGGAGTGTTAGAAGAAGAGCTCGTGTGTTTTGAGTGAAAATTCCTGTGGGTACTGTTCTGTTTTTACACCTTAGAATAACTGGGCAAAAATATCCTATGCGATCGCGGGGGAAGGAATACGATCGCATAGAGTAGAGGGGACAGTGCTCTGCGATCGCAGAGAGTAAGTTGCGAACACCTAGAAGGAAAGAAAGAGGGCTGACTTTGCACTATGCGATCACGTAGGGAGAATGCGATCGCATAAAAGGAAAGAAATGGGGCTGACTTTGCACTATGCGATCGCGTAGGGAGAATGCGATCGCATAGAAGGACTTCTGAACTCTGCACTTTGCTCTATGCGATCGCGGCCAGCTTATGCGATCGAATAGAAGGAAATACCTGGGCACTGACATCAGAAAATTTGCAACATCCTCTAATGCCAAAAACACCCCGAACCACCTCTGAAACATTCTCGAGCCCTCGGGGCTCCTAACCAAACACACACACTAACTCAATAACATCCCACGAACTTACTCGAGCGATCAAATCACCAAAACAACATCAAAATCAATGAATCAAGCCTCAAAATCATCATTTTCATTTCAAATTTCTTAAATCTCTAACTTTAGATAATTAGATCCGATTTGGACCAAACTTCACAGAAAGCGCTTAAACAATATATAAGACTTGTACCGGGCGTCGAAACCAAAATACGAGCCCGATACCATAGTCTTTTAATCAATTGTCATTCCATTTTCCTTAATAATTTCCGAAAAATAATTTAACAGAAAAATTCTTTTACTCGGGTTCTAGACCTCGGAATTCGACTCCGGGCACAGTCCCATATTTTTATACGGACCCTACGAGACCGTCAAATCACGAATCCGAGTCCGTTTACCAAAAATATTGACCGAAGTCAACTTTAACCATATTAATATCAAAATTCTTCAATTTTTTCACAGATTTCACATGTTTCAACATAAAAGCTTCCTGGCTACGCGCCCGGACTGCGCACGTAAATCGAGACAACTATAAGTGAGGTTTTTAAGGTCTCGGAAGCGCGGAAAAAGGAAGAAATCCGGTGATGACCCTTTGGATCGTCACAACATTATGACATTTATATAAATATAAGACTTTTAAAACTTATAATTTTAAATATGTCATAACATTTTTATGATTATAAAAATTTATTATTAAAGTTAAAATAGAAAGTTCATGTCAATTTGTTTCTTAATTTTAAAATGTATCACTCTCAACGGACTAATAATAAAATCATGTCATTATCGCGGTGAAGCCTACTCGGGAAAGTTCCTTTTTAGAAGAGAGAAAAAATACGGTGTCGCCACGGTATCCTGCTTGCTTCAGAGCTCTTCTAATCCTGTCATTCCTTTTTAGATGGATAGAATATTATAGGAGTATATTTTTCTATTTATCAGTAGGCAAGATTTCTCAAGATTTTATTTAATTGAGCACCACGCGTACTTGTAGTCTTATCATACATGTGTTTTATTGTATACCACACATTAATAATACCACGTGTGTATCCATTGTCAAAGTTACAATCTTTAAAAGATACATATATATAATTAGATAATATAGTGTAAATTTCTGAAAAAATTAATGTTGACCCTACTTAGTAGGGGTATCAATGGATCGATTCAGCTGGTTACAATAACAACAACGACTCAGTATAATCTCACAAGTGGGGTTTGAAGAAGGTAATATGTACGCAGACATTACCCCTACCCCCAGGGGCAGAGAGGTTGTTTCTAGGAGATCCTCGGCTCGGCCGGTTATTTTATAAATTTTGTACCATACTAATTTTTCGGTTATTCTATTATGTATAATCAAAATTAGACTTTTCAAAATCGTCCCAATAATGTCGGTTTCTCTTCGGTATCGGTACGATTCGGTAAATATTCGATAATTTTTTTAAATGTCATGTAAAAATCACTACTAAAAGTAGAATGCAATAACATACGTACTTTTATACGACGTAGCAAAACTCTCTAGATATTTTTATAGTTTAAAATGTGACAAATTAAGAAAATATGAAAGATGGCTAGAGTATAGATCCATCAACTATTTGACATCATCGTAAAAGAAACTAAGCAAATACAAAAAATATAAATCACACAAGTGGAAAGATATTAACCAATTTGAATCTTAAGAATAAAGTCTATAGAAGATTAAATATTTAAAAAGATAAATCTAAATCATACGAAAGGAAACATATTCAATACATTGTAGTTTTTACTCATAATCGCTACAATACCTTGTGTTTTGCTAGTAAATATGAGGGAAATAATTTAGTTTCAAGGAGTAGCATACTAGATTTGGTTATTAGGATTTTAAGTTTAATTTCTTGTTGACTTGCTATTATTTCATAATTCCAAGGTCCCAGAATTTTTTTAATGCTTTATCATTTTTAAACTTAATATATAAATATATTTTATACATTGTAAGTTTATAAGGTACGGTTCGGTATTTTTTTGGTTTATTTTTATAAAATAAAAAAACTACCCTAATTATCGGTTCGGTTATATATTTATATAAAAACCTATGATTTTATTAAAAGAAACCTAAAAATCGGTTCGATACGGTACCGTTCGATTGATTTAGTCGGTTTTTAAATATCCATTGACACCCCTACTATTTAAGAAAGGTGTATTATTATTATTTTTGGTGTTGTCTACAATTGCTACAACTTATTTCTCTCTCTTTCGCTATCTCTTCCTTTTTCTATTCTCCTTTATATATTGACATGATCTTTTCTCTAATAAAAAAATATTAAAAATAATGAAGCGCATCCAACTGATTAATTCGTATTTTCTTAAGAAATTAACAACTGATCAAGTAAAAAATTATTCTTAGTCTATTTGTTTGCTTCAAAATTCTACTTTGCCAAAATGACTAATTGCTACACTTAATTTTGACCCTCACATTCCAATTATTTTCTTGAGATTTCTAGTAATCCGTAAATTTTTAGGTAAATAATATCTCTTTTCACAGTTTTAGTAATTTAATAAATTTATATCCAAATTTACTTTATCTCTCCTTACTTTAATAAAAAGAAAATTTTATTCTGATATTCTCAATAAAGAAGATGCTGTAGAAATTTAGAAAAATAATTGTGAAGAATTTTCTGTATATTCGATTGTTTGCTGTACAAGAAGATTGTGTATTTATACAAATATTTAGCTCCTAGAAAAGAATCTGAAAATTAAACTAACCTATGAATTATGTACACTTATCCAATCTTTATTAGCTAGATTCTAACAACATAACTAATTAATATTCCTTCAGCATGTGACTATTTGTGTGCATGTGCAAATGGACGCTCCAGATTAAATCCTTATGAATTGATCTTGATGGCTGAGATGGTGCCACGTGTCTTGCCACATGGCTTATCACATGAGAGACTTCAGCTTTGTTTTGTCTGGATTTATTTTGTCCAAAAAACCTTTCTTCTCTTCTTCTTTCTCATCGAACCTTTTTTCCTCTTCTGTGTCAAAACCTTTTTGAGAAATTACAGAGTGAAGTTGAGAAATTCTTTGATTTATTCCAACATCCCCCCTCAAGTTGGAGGGGATAGAAGAGACCCCCAACTTGCCAAGAATCGATTTGTGAGAAGGCCCTAACAAGGGTTTGGTGAATAATCAGCAAGTTGGAGTTTTGAGGGTACAAAAGAGAGAGAGATGAGGCCGAAAAGGAATTGTTGCCGCACAAAGTGGCAATCGAGTTTAACATGTTTGGTTCTTTCATGAAAAACGAGATTTCGGGCAATATGTATCGCTGCCTGATTGTCAGAAAAAATTGGAACCGGAATCGGAGGAGGAGCAGATAGATCTGTGAGAAGACGAGTTAACTAAGTAAGCTCGGCCACTAGGCAATGCATGGAACGATACTCTGCTTCAGCGGATGATAAAGATGCGGAAGCTTGCGTCTTAGATTTCCAAGACACCGGTGAACCACCCAAATTGATAAAAAATCCACTGACGTAGCGACGACTATCGCGGCAAGAAGCCCAATCAGCATCACAAAAGGCCAGTAAATCAAAAGAGGGCCTAGCATTGAGAAACAAACCCTGGCTAGGGCTAGAGCGAAGATATCAAATAACTCGTAAAGCTACTGTAAAATGCCCAATGCAAGGGCGTTGCATAAACTGGCTGAGAGTCAAAACAGCAAATGAGAGATCGGGCCTCGTGTGGGTCAAATAGTTGAGCTTCCCAACAAGACGACGATAGAGCAAATATCAGATAAAAGAGCTCCACAATTTGCAGTCAACTTGGAAGATGGATCAATTGGAGAAGAAACCAGTGGAAGAATGGTGCAATCAAACTCAGCAAAAAGATCTATGGTAAATTTCCTCTGTGTTATAATAATTCCATCATGCTCTCTTAAAATTTCCATGCCTAAGAAGTAGTTAAGGGGACCAAGATCCTTCATTTTGAACTCAGAATGTAAAAATCCTTTAAGATCTGATAATTCATCATAATTATTGCCAGTAATTAGAATGTCATCCACGTATACAACAACAATGGAAATGAGACCCCCTGTGTGTTTAAAGAATAGGGAATAATCATTTAGATAAGAAGAGAATCCTTTAAAACTGAGGGCTCCAGCAAGTCGTGCATACCACTGTCTTGAAGCTTGCTTCAAGCCATAAAGAGACCTTTTGAGTCGACAGACATGGTTAGGACTGGGGGAAGTCAAACCAGCAGGAAATTTCATGTAAACCTCTTCCTGCAACTCCCCATGTAGAAAGGCATTACTTACATCAAATTGAGAAATAAGCCACTCTTTTTTTACTGCAAAAGAAAGTAAACATCTGACGGTTGTCATCTTGACAACCGGAGAGAAGGTTTCTGTATAGTCAATGCCTTCCCTCAGCACATCACCCCTGATAACCAACCTTGCCTTTAGCCTCTCAATAGATCCATCAGCATGATGGTTGACCTTGTAGACCCATTTACAAGGAAGAGCTTTCTTGCCAGAAGGTAAGAGAACTACATCCCAGATGTGATTCTCTTCCAAGGCTTGGAGTTCAAAATCCATGGCTTGGACCCAACCTGGATTGGAACAAGCCTGAAGGTAAGAGGTTGGTTCTGAAATGGTAGAGAGAGAATGAATGAGATGTTGATTAGAGGTGGAGAGAGCAGAAAAGGAAAAGGGAAGTGGTGAAAAGGGAGTAAAAAAGTAGGAATTGGTAAGATCAGTGAAATAGATGTGGTTGAAAACATAGTCCTTTAGATAGCCTGGTAGGGTGCCTAGATTATCTCTGGCGGATCTACTGAGGGGAAGAAAATGAGGAGAAGAAATAAGAGAGGGAGCATGGGAATTAAGGGAAGCAGGTAGAGGAGAAGGGGAAGCAACAGGTGAATCTGAGTGTGTAGGAAGGCAGCTAGGTGGGATACGAAGTGTGGATTTAGATAGGGATGGAACTGATGGTGGAAAGGAAGAATCAGAGGTGAAGGGAGATGAAGGAGGAGGAAAAACTAAAGCATTCTGGACTGGTGGAGAAGGAGGATCTAGTGTAGAAGAATTGATATAGGTGAATGGAAAGATATGTTCAAGAAAATGAACATCTCTTGAAACAAACAGCTTCTTGGTAGTCAAGTCCAATAGTTTGTACCCTTTTTGTCCAAGAGGGTATCCCATGAAAACACATGCTTTTGCCCTAGGTTCAAATTTTCTTCTGTGATGTGATAAAGTGAAGGCATAGCATAAGCAACCAAAACTTCTCGAGAAGGAATAGGAGGGTGAGTGGTTAAACAATACTTCATAGGGAGTTTTATCCTTAAGAACCTTAGAGGGAAATCTGTTGATTAAAAATATAGTTGTCAATATGAATTCTCCCCAATAGGATATATGCACCTTGGATTGAAACAATAAAGCCCTGGCCACTTCCAACAAATGTTTGTGCTTCCTCTCTACAATACCATTTTGTTGTGGAGTGCCACACATGAAGTTTGATGTAGGATACCTTGAGACTGCCGAAATAAAGATGCAGTAGTTGCCTTTCCTAATTCTAAAGCATTATCTGATATGATGATCTTCACTTTAGCATTAAATTGCCTTTCCACCATGCTTAAGAAACATTTTAAAACAGAAAAGGCATTTCTCTCTGTGCTTAATAGATAAGTCCATGTTGCTCTACTGAAATCATCCACTATGGTTAAAAAATATTTGTATCCATTATGATTAGGTGTCCTATAAGGCCCCCATGTGTCAATGTGAATTAGATCAAATGCTTGGTTAGTTTTGATGTGGCTAAATGGAAATGGTAATCTAGACTATCTTGCTTGAGGACAAATATCACAATCACAAATATGAGTAGAAAGAAATGAGATAGAATTGATGTGCTTCATTGCATTGAAAGGCAAATGCCCCAACATTACATGCCATAACATTACATCAGATTCTGTTTTTTGCTAAAATAGGAAAAGAAGTTGAAACTGAATTAGAAAAAGACTTCTTAAATAAAGATGCTGCAGTTTGTGAAGAAAGGTGTCTAGACTCTGTCACAGTAGGTTGAACTAAGTAAAGTCCTTCTTTAGCCTCACCAAAAACTTGTGGACTCTTCAGGACATGCCCCTGCAGCAAAATGCACCCAAAAGAAGTGAAAACCAATAGACATTTAAATCTTTGACAGAGTCTATGAACAGAGAGCAAATTATATTTGAAACTAGGAATAGGAAGAACATGTTCTAACACTAAATCTGGAAATAAGGAAACACTCCCTGAGTGAGTGACTTTAACTCTAGAGGAATTAGGTAGCCTTAACATTATAGGAGTGGGGAAGGGTAATAAGAATAAGAATGTATTGGCATTAAAACACATGTGCTCAGTTGCTCCTGAATCTATGATACATGAATCTTCAAGGTCAGAATTAGTAATGGAATAACAGGTTGCGGAGTTGGTAAGTAATATACCAGCAACAGAATTTGCATTAACCTCATGTGTGCCTCCCTGTCCTGTTTGCATTTGATTGAAAAGATTGACCAGATGATTAAACTGATCTGATGAAAGTTTCTGAGCAAACTGAGGTCCTTCTGCCATCTTATTGCAAACTTCTCCTGTATCCTCTATTGGAGCAGCTGGATTTCCTTTTGCAGTATGCTGCATCTTCTTGTTCTTAGTAAATTTGAAATCAGCAGAGAAACCAATAAGCCTATAACAATTTTCAATGGTATGATTAGTCATTTTGCAATAAGAACACATTTGTGCATTCTTTTTCCCTTTATATGTAGAGTTCCCTTTATAGGAATTATTTCCGGTCTTTTGTTGAGTGTAGAATTGAGATCCATTAGAGGTCTGTTGGTTCTGAGAAACTAGATTTCTTACTAGAAATGAAGAACCATCTGTGGGGAAATTAGAGTTCACATGAATTTTCCTTTGATTCTCATCTTGCATGAGAAGAGAATATGCTTGATTGACTGAGGGTAATGGTTTGATCACAAGAATGTTGCTTCTAGCCTGTCCATAGGTCTCATTCAATCCCATGAGGAATTGAATGAGCCTTTCATCTTCCTTAAACTGTTGCATTTTCTTCTTACCACCCCAGTCACAGTTGTAAGAGCAATGCATATCAGTATTGAGAGTGTCCAACTCATCCCACAATCGTTTCATTTTGGTGAAATAACTAGCAATATCTGTTGATCCTTGGACTAAATATGCTAAATCCTTTTGCAGGTGATATAATTTGGCTCCATTGGGCTGTCCAAATCTGTGCTCCAGATCCAGCCATATGTCCTTAGCTGTTTTTGAGTAAAGAACATTGTCAGCAATTACTTTGGTTAGAGAATTTAACAACTATGATGTAACCATATGGTTACATCTGCTCCAGTTCTGAAAGGTAGGGTCTGTTGGGGCTGGCATAGGGCAAGAACCATCAATAAATCCCAACTTGTTCTTGGCAGAAAGTGAGATCAAAATAGACCTGCTCCATCCAGCATAACCTCGACCATCAAATGGTGTGTTGACAAGTATCATCCCTGGTGTATCAGATGCATGAAGAAAGAAGGGATGGTACTGTTGTGGATGAAGATCCGTGTGTGGGAGGTGGAGTTTCAGTAATATCAGAAGCAGGAGAATGGTTGATTAAACAAAATGAGAAGAAGAATTAAGAAGAACAACTATGCTCTGATACCATGTAGAAATTTAGAGAGATTATTGTGAAAAAATTTCTGTATATTCGATTGTTTGCTGTACAAGAAGACTGTGTATTTGTACAAATATTTAGCTACCTAGAAAAGAATGTGAAAATTAAACTAACCTATGAATTATGTACACTTGTCCAATCTTTATTAGCTAGATTCTAACAACATAACTAATTAATATTCCTTCGGCATGTAACTATTTGTGTGCATTTGCAAATGGACGCTCCAGATTAAATCCTCATAATTGATCTTGATGGCTGAAATGGTGCCACGTGTCTTGCCACGTGGCTTATCACATGAGAGACTTCAGCTTTGTTTTGTCCGAATCTATTTTGTCCAAAAAACCTTTCTTCTCTTCTTCTTTCTCATCGAACCTTTTCTCCTCTTCTGTGTCAAAACCTTTTTGAGATATTACAGAGTGAAGTTGAGAAATTCCTTAATTTATTCCAACAGATGCAAAAAAGGCTTTCTATTTAATATTCTTATTACCTTGACATTTGGAAATACCCTTTTTTTTATTTTGTTATTCTTCTTGTTTGTCTGCCTGTCATTTACGTTATTTTCGTAATATTGACAACCTTCGTTACTTCATAAAATCAGAAATTGTTACTTTTTCTTAAACAACCAAATTTTTGCCTCCTACTAAACTCATGAAAAATTTAAAAAAAGAAAAATCACTCTCTTGATTAAGTTCTTCTTATATGTTTCCAATTTACCTGCTATATTAAAATTCCAAATCACAAGTCTTAAACAATCTTAATTATACGTCCTCTTTTCTTTGTCTTTCTCCAACGTCTCCTTTTTAGTTTATAAGAATCGCTGATAAAGTGCATTAGCTACTTCAATATTTCTCAAGAGTTCTTCTCGATTAGAACTTTTTAAATGGTCTTGCTCTTATAATTTGATACGATGCTTTCAAGTTTCTTTGTCTATATATATTTAAATTTTTATTATCCTTCATATTCAATAAAAGTATAATTACAAAAATCAACCTTTATATATATACACACACACGTATAACTCCAATCCTAAAACATCACCTATAGTTATGTTTCAAATCAAAAGGTAAAAGTAAAAAATAGTCACATAACAAAAAGCCTAAAACATAAGTCTTGAAAAATCTTTACATCTTTTTTGTTTGAAGAGAGGATTTTCACTTACCTCGTCTATTTATTTTTGTCACATTGCATAAACGAAGTTTATTAGTAGAGTTAGCAATACATAAGCAATTTTCAAATTTATTAGTTTTTATATGAAAGAAAAGTTACAAGTTTATTTGTACGTTTTAAAGGAAAATGTCTAGAATTTATATTATGTTCTTCTATTATATTTTGTGCCATCACCAGGAAGCCAAGAAAAAGGAAAGACATGTACTTTCAAGACCTATTTCTTATTTATAATTAATATATCATGTCATTCACTTGGGTTAATCATATTTTATATATAGGAAAGAAGTAAAGTGTTCTCTTAAAATTTTAAAATTGACGTTAATATAACGTTTTAAAAATTGAAATACTCTTACAAGTGTTCCGAGTTGGTGTGTTGTTATTGTTAGATTCAAGTGAATATAAAATTTACTGACTAAATGTATTGAAGCACCTAATAGCACATAACTATTTTAACAATAATAAAATGGATTAGTCAATAAGGTAACAGAGAAATCTACTGTCTTAGTAATTAAATAAAAGATCGATTTTCTAAAATATGAATGGGTCCTTGCAGTCCCCCGTTAATTCATTTTAGAAAAAAAGAAAATAAAATACAAAGTAAATCATGTTTCAAAGAAAGTTAAACGTTACATTTTTGTGATAATTTGTAGTGTAATGGAAGCAAAAATTTCAGCTGGAATGCCAAGATCCTTTTGCCGCCACTTTAATGCTCGCGATTCATCATTCCCTCGCAAGTTTTACCTATTTTTATAAAGCAACATTCAATAAATACTATAAATTGCAAAAAAAAGACATAATACATGTATGTTCTGATCTTGAAAGTAAAATCTAGATACTAAAATATTAAACAAAATATATTATTATTTATCAGTAAACCAGAATATATTTTTTCTATTCTAGTATAATTTGCTTTTCATATTCATACCTTTCAATGCCTACTAATGAAGCAACCAGAAAAATTTCATCCTTCCTTAAAATTTCATTTATCAGTAAACCAGAAAAATTTCATCCTTCCTTAAAGAAGCAAATGAAGCAAATCAACTCCCCTTTCCATTCCTACTAATATCATAAAAATTCCCCAAAATCACTTTCTCTCTTACTGCTTTTCTTGTTCCCACTCTCCCAGCATCATTCTCTAATCAAAAGGTACAAGAAAAACAAATTCTTTCTTTATAAAGAGTCTGAATGAAAAGTAAAAGAAAGATTAATGAGAAAATGTCACGACCCCAATCCCGGTCGTGATGGCGCCCAACACAATGCTAGGCAAGCCCGACCAATCTAACACTCTCAATCTCCTTTATAGAATTTATTACCAATTAACAGGATTAAATACCAAATAAACATGATTATAACTCTGAAACAGTAGATAAAATGTGCGGAAACCAAGAAAAATGCCGATACAAATCCTACCGATCTGGTGTCACGAGTCGGGAGCCTCTAATACAAATATGAGTAGCAGTCTATACATAGAGTAGTCTAGAATGTGGAAAATAAAGAGGATAAGGGGAGAAATCGGGTCCTGCGGACGCCATGCAGCTACCTCGATAACTCCGGTGATAAGCTGAACAGCAGCATAAAGCTCAACTATGCCTCTGAAATACCTGTATCTGCACATATCGTGCAAGGAGTAAAGTGAGTACTCCGACTCAGTGAGTAATAACAATAAATAATGACTGACAGAAAGAGAACTAGTAAAAACACTACGCAGTTCTATATATAAACAGTAAGTACATTAAACAGCAGCTAAATGAGGAAGTCAGGTGAATATCCCTTAAACCAGTACACAATTCATTTACTCCTCACAATGACCGATAGTTTGTTTATATCGTTGCGGCGTGCAGCCCGATCCGTACAGTATACTGCTGCGGCGTGCAGCCCGATCTATACATATATATATAGTGCTGCGGTGCGCAACCCGATCCAATAATAATAGTCGACTACGCTTATGGGTGTGTGCAGACTCCGGAGGTACTCATACAGCCCAAACGCTATACTACTGCGGCGTGCAGTCCGATCCGTATAATATACTACTGCGGCTTGCAGTTCGATCCATATAATATACTGCTGCAGCGTGCAGCTCGATCCATATATGTATATATACTGTCGTGGAGTGCAGCCCGATCCGAGATATATCAAATACCCTCACTATGGGGGTCCTCAACCCCTCTCAGTCAATATAGACTTGGCCTCTCGGGCACACTCAGATAAGACAGGGTTCCCAACCCACAAGTTATTCTCATTAGGATTTACCAATTTCTAAAGCCGGTTCATATTATATTTAGCAGTTAAGAACATGACTGAGGTTATGATTTAGACAAGTAAAGTAAGGTCAACCATTACAAATGCCCCCTAGGGGTTCTACAGATCGACACAAGGCCCCAAACATGGAAACTAGCCCAGATTACAATGATATTAATTAAATCTCAGTCAGAATACAGTATAATCATCAATCGGGATGGACCAAGTACGAATCCCCAGCAGTAACAGACCCCACACTCATCGTACAACATGTGTCTCATCTCAACATAGCACTATGTTGTGCAAATTCGAGGTTTCAAACCCTCGGAACATCATTTATAACCATTACTCACCTCAAGCCGGCCGAAATCCTAGCTCGCTATGACCTTGCCTCGCAAATCAACCTCCTCGAGCGTCGAATCTGATCAAAACCACAAGGAATACGTTACAATAGGATAAGGAAATACAACCCAATCGAAAAGACTCAAAAAATATCAAAAATTATGAAGTTGGCAAAGCCCGAGCCCCGGGCCCACTTCTCAAAAAATCAAAAAATTCACATCACCGGATTCCTTGTCTTGCCACGAGTCTTTACATATCAAATTTACCAAAATCCGAGCTCAATTGCTCCCTCAAACCCTAAATTTTCATTCAAAAAGTCAAGCCCTAATTCTTCCTTTTTAATCAAATTTCCATGAATTTAAGTGTTGAATCCACAATTAAATAATGTTTCTAGGCCATAAGACTCACCTCCAATCGATTCCCAGTCGAAAACCTCCTTAATCCTCGTCAAAAGCTCTCAAGGTTACTTAAAAATGATGGAAATGGGACTTGGTTCGCGGATGAAATGTTTAGTAAAACCATTCTGCCAGCCCAGATATTACTCTATGCGATCGCGTCCAAGCCCCTGGGATCGCATAGCACAACTTCCCCAGGCCTCAAAAATGGCCTATGCGAACACGACCCTTCTACTGTGATTGCACAGCTTCACCAATCAGACCTACGCGAACGCACTCCCTCTGACGCGATCACATTGAACAAAATAACCCTCAGGACCTCAGGTCCATTTAACACTACGCGATCGCAATACACTGCATGGGATCGCAAAGAGCAACCTCCTCAACCTATGCGATCTCATACCCTGCTGCGCGATTGCAATGAGTAATCAGAACAGCTTCCCTAAACCTTCTACGTGATCACAATGGTCTTCTTGCGATCGCAAAGAACAAAAATGTCTGCAACACTCCAGCTGAAACTGCAACTTTCAAAAGCCAAGATTGGTCCGATTGACCATCCGAAATCACCCCAAGGCCCCCGGGACCTCAACCAAAAGTGCCAACCCATCCTAAAACACCATTCAAACTTGTTCCAATCATCAAAACACCAAAAACAACATCAAATCCATCAAATTGCATCGGATTCAAGCCTAAGCTTTTTAAAAACTTCCAAAGTACGCATTTGATAAAAAACCAGACCAAAACACCTCCGAATGATCTGAAATTTTGCACACACATCTAAAATCACCTAACGAAGTTATTGCAACTCTCAGAATTCCACTCCGAACCCCAGATCAAAATCTCACCTACCAACCAGAATTCGCCAAAATACTAACTTCACCAATTCAAGCCTAATTCTACACCGGACATCCAAAATCAATTCTGATCACACTCCTAAGTCAATAATCATCCCCCAAAGCTAACCAAATCACCGGAGATCACATTCAAGCCCTCTAACTTATAGGTCAACATCCGATTGACTTTTCCAAAACAAGCCTTCTATAAAGAGACTAAGTGTCTCATTTCCATCTAAAACCAATCCAATTCAACTCGATCACCTCAAATACCGATAATGAAGCATAGAGAAACATAATATGGGGGAAACGGGGCGATAACTAACGTGACGACAGGACAAGTCATCACATCCTCCCCAACTAAAACAAATGCTCGTCCTCGAGCGGGTCAAGAAATATACTTAGAACCTCAAACAGGTGAGGATATCTGCTTCGCATCTCCCGCTCGGTCTCCCAAGTAGCCTCCTCCACAGGTCAACCTCTCCACTGCACCTTTACTGAAGCTAAATCCTTTGATCTCAACTTTCGAACCTGACGACCCAAGATAGTCACTGGCTCCATATCATAGGTCAAATCATCATCCAACTAAACAGTGCTGAAGTCCAATACATGAGACGGGTCCCCAACATACTTCCGAAGCATAGATACATGAAATATCGGATGCACGCTCGACAAGCTGGGTGGCACATCAAGCTTATAAACCACCTCCCCAATCCTCCTAAGTACCTCAAAAGGCCTAATGAACCGCGGACTCAGCTTCCCTTTCTTCCCAAACCGCATAACACCCTTCATGGGCGAAACCTTCAGCAAGACCTTCTCACCTACCATATAGGACACATCCCGAACCTTACGGTCCGCATAACTCTTCTGAGGCAACTGTGCTGTACGAAGCCTCTCCTGAATCAGCTTCAACTTCTCTAAGGCTTCCTGAACCATCTCTGTCCCCAATAACCTAGCTTCTCCGGGCTCGAACCATCCAATAGGAGATCTACACCGCCTCCTATACAATGCCTCATACAGAGCCATCAGAATGCTCGACTGATTACTGTTGTTGTAGGAAAGCTCCGCAAGCAGCAAAAACTCATCCCAAGAACCCCCAAAATCAATCACAGGCACGCAACATGTCCTCCAATATCTGAATAGTGCGCTCAGACTGTCCATCCTTTTGAGGATGGAATGTTGTGCTCCACTCTACCTGATTACCCAACTCTCGCTGAAATGTCCTCCAGAACTGAGAAGTGAACTGAATACCCCTATCTGAGATAATAGAAACTGGAACCCCGTGCAATCGGACAATCTCCCGGATAAAGATCCCTACCAGCCGCTCCGAGGAATAAGTAGTACATACTGGAATGAAGTGCGCGGACTTGGTTAGCCTGTCCACAATCACCCAAATCGAATCAAACTTCTTCAAAGTCCGAGGGAGACCACTCACAAAATCCATAGTAATCCTCTCCCACTTCTACTCGGGAATAATCATCCGCTGAAGTACACCGCCCTACCTCTGATGCTCGTACTTAACCTGCTGACAGTTGAGACACCGAGCTACAAATCCCACTATATCCTTCTTCATCCTTCTCCACCAATAGTGCTTCCTCAAATCCTGATACATCTTCGCGACACTTGGATGGATGGAATACCGCGAGCTGTGGGCCTTCTCCAATATCAACTCCCGAAGCCCATCCACATTGGGCCCGCAAATCCGACCCTGCATCCTCAACACGCCATCACTATCAATGGTCACATCCCTGGCATCATCATGCTGAACCATGTCCTTAAGGACAAGCAAATGCAGATCATTATACTGGCGCTCTCTGATGTGGTCATAAAAGGAAGACGGATAAACCATACAAGCCAACACCCGACTAGGCTCTGAAATATCTAACCTCACCATCCGATTGGCAAAAGCCTGAACATCAACTACAAAGGGCCTCTCCCCAACAAGAATGTATGCCAAACTCCCCATGCTAACCGTCTTCCGGCTCAAAGCATCGGCCACCATATTGGCCTTCCCCGGGTGATACAAAACGGTAATATCATAATCCTTGAGTAACTCTAGCTGCCTCTGCTACCTCAAATTAAGATCCTTTTGCTTGAATAGATGCTGAAGACTACGATGATCGGTGAATACCTCGCAAGATATGCCATACAAGTAGTTCCTTCAAATCTTCAAAGCATGAACTATAGAAGCCAACTCCAAATCATGTATAGGGTAGTTCTTCTCGTGGGGCTTCAACTGATGAGAAGCATATGCAATAACCCTACCCTCCTGCAACAACACACATCTGATCCCAACTTTCGAAACATCACAATATACAGTGTAAGAACCTATTGCTGATGAGAACACCAACACTAGAGCCGTGGTCAAAACTGTCTTGAGCTTCTGAAAGCTCTCCTCGCACTCGTCCAACCATACATATGGAGCACCGTTCTGAGTCAACTTGGTCAAGGGCGATGCAATAGAGTAAAATCCCTGAACAAACTGGCGATAATAACCTGCCAACCCAAGGAAACTACGAATCTCTGTGGCTGAGGTCGGTCTAGGCCAACTCTGCACCGCCTCTATCTTCTTTGGGTCGACCTGAATACCCTCGATAGACACCACGTGTCCTAAGAAAGCCACTGACCCAAGCCAAAACTCACACTTTGAGAACTTTGCATAAAGCTTCTCCTCCCTCAATCTCTGTAATACCACTCGCAAATGTTGTGCGTGCTCCTCCTGGCTACGCGAGTACACCAGTATATCATCAATAAAAACAATCTCGAACGAATCTAGATATGGCCTAAATACACTGTTCACCAAGTGCATGAACGCGGCACGGGCATTGGTCAGCCCAAAGGACATAACAAGAAACTCATAGTGCCCATATCAGTCCTGAAAGTAGTCTTCATAATATCTGAATCCTTGATCTTCAACTAGTGATAGCCTGAATGGAGATCAATCTTGGAGAATAATCTTGACCCCTGAAGATGGTCAAATAAATCATCAATACGAGGCAAGGGATACTTGTTCTTCACTGTCACTTTGTTCAATCGCCTGTAGTCAATGCACATTCTCATTGTTCCATCTTTCTTTTTCACAAATAGAACCGGTGCACCTCGCGGTGACACACTAGGCCGAATGAACCCCTTATCTAGGAGTTTCTGAAGCTGATCCTTTAGTTCTTTTCTGCTGGTGCCATACGATATGGAGGAGTGGAAATGGGTTGAGTGCGCGGCACCAGGTCAATACCAAAATCAATGTCCATGTCCAGTGGCATGCCCGACAAGTCTGCAGGAAACACATCGAGAAACTCCCTCACAATTGGGACCGAATCAATACTAGGAGTCTCAGCTCCAACATCCCTCACAGAAGCCAAATATGATAGACAACCTTTCCTAACCATACGCTAGACCTTTAGGAAAGAAATCACCCTGCTAGGCACATAGTCAGTCACGTTACGCCACTCGATCCCCGGAACACCCGGTATAGCCAAAGTTACTGCCTTAGCATGACAGTCTAGAACAGCATGACACGGAGATAACCAGTCCATGCCTAGAATAATATCAAAATCCACCATGCTCAACAGCAATAGATCAACTCGGGTCTCCAGACCCCCAATAGTCACCAAACACGACTGATATACATGGTCTACAATAATAGTATCACCTACCACGGTAGATACATGAACAGGTAAAGAAAGACACCCTCGGGTCATACCCAAATGATGAGCAAAATATGAAGACACATAGTAATAGGTGGAACCGGGATTAAATAAGATCGAGGCATCCCTGTGGCAGACAGAAATAAAACCTGTGATAACAGCATCCGAGGCAATATCATCTGTCTTGCCTTGAAGAGCATAAAAGTGACTGACCACCGCCCGATCGGCCTCCCCCTCTAAAGCGACCCCTGGCTGCCTGACCCTCACCCCTAGCTAGCGGGGCATGTGCTGAAGAAACTGGGCCAGAAGATGAGGGTTGACCCCTCCGCTGAGATGAGCTAGCAGCATGGTGGGGACACTCGCTCTGCATATGCCTGAACTCTCCTCACTCGTAGCAACTCCCGGGTGCTGGGAACTGGGACTGAAGGGAACCCCTCGCACCAGAGTGGCTAGCTGATGCACTTGGCCTGGAAGAACCCTGAACAAATGGAGCACGAGACGAACTCTGCACTGGAAGAGCGGTGAGAGATGGCTGACTCTGCTGAGAACCCTGGTAACCACGACCAGAAGATCCACCTCGATACTCAGGTCGAGCTGACTGAGCGGGACTGAACGACCCTGCTGAAACTGTCCCCTCGAAGGAGCGCCACTGTGACTACCAGAACCTCGAGGCCTCTTGGCCTCCCTCTCATCTCGATCCTGGCGGCGAACCGACTCAATATCTCGAGCTATATCTACCACCTCCTCAAATGTAGCACCCAACACTCTCTCTCTAGTCATAAGAATATGATGAGGGTAGTGGAGACCATCAACAGACCTCCGGATACGCTCACGGTCCATTGGAACCAACCAAACTGCATGCCGAGACAACTCATAAAATCTTATCTCATACTGTGTCACTGACATCTCTCCCTATCGTAGTCCCTCAAACTGTCTGTGCAGATCCTCTCTACGGGACTGCGGTACATACTTCTCCAAGAACAGAGTGGTGAACTCCTTCCAAGTAAAAGGTGTTGCACCAACCGTCCTACGCCGCTCATACACCTCCCACCAAGTGAAGGCCGCTCCAGTAAACTGAAATGTAGTAAAAGTCACACCGCTGAACTCAAGAATCCCCATTGTACGGAGCATCCGCTGACATCTGTCGAGAAAACCCTGGGCATCCTCGCCCTCAGATCCACTAAATGTTGGAGGCTGGAGTCTACCAAACCTCTCGAGGCGACGCTGCTCGTCCTCGGGCATAACTGGAGCCCTGTACTCCTGAACTGGTACCACAGGCTGAGCTGGAGGTGCCTCTGGAGTCTGTAACCCTTGTAATCCCTGCTCAGATGTACGAGCAGTGGGGGTTGTTGCCTCCCGGCTTGTGAAGTAGTTTTTGCTGCTGTGGTGGCCGAAACCACCTGAGCTAGACCCATGCAAACTGTCAATATCAGGGCCAATGTCTCCTGGAGACCTGGAATCACAATGGGCATAGCTGGTACCTGAACTAGTGTTGCTGGAGCCTGGTCCTGAGCTGGGGAAACTAAAGGATCCACATGTGCTTCCCCTGCTACTCTGCCCCTACCACGACCACGACCGCGTCCATGACCTCTAGTAGCCTCGGTTGGTGGTACTGGTGGTCGTTTGCCACGTCCGGTAGCTCGTGTCCTCACCATTTGTGAGAGAATAGAATAAAGAGAAGTTTAATGTCCGGATCAACAAGTTTGCACGAAAAGAATTCCAAGAATGTGGAAATTTTTCCTAAAGGTTCTGCAGCTCCCGAGGATAAGTACATGCATCTCCGAACCGATCTACGAGACTCTATTAAACTGGTGTGAGCACGTGATTTTTGCCCTAAGTGAATTATTCCCAAAAATTTAAACAAAAGGATTTGTCTTTATTTGTACAATTTTGGTGAATTTTTGTGTTATCTTCCGTTAAGTGTTTGCATTTTATTTGTGCATGTTAATTCATAACAAAATAAAAAAAATAAAAAAATAATACATTTGGCATTTACATTTAGGATTTAATTTCATATTTTTGGGATTAATCAGTGGCCAAGTTTGTTTTAGAACAAAATATAAAAAATAACACCAATAGTCCATTTTACATTTTTGTTAATTGTTGAATTTTGTCATAGAATAATTTTAGGAATTAATTAGTTTAACTTTGAATTTTTTTAGGTCTTTATTTTAATTTTTTTTTTGCATTTTTCTAAAATCAGGAAACATACAAAAATACAAAATAAAAACAAAAGGTGAATAAAAGAAAAGAAGTGAAAACAATTGAAATAAAAAAGGGGGCTACTTTGTTAAAGTCTACGAAGTGGGCTGATATTTTAGCCCAATTTGAATTACCCAGTCCAAGGTGACCCTGTCGAGTCCCGACCCAACTCATCCCTGACCCGGTCCGTTTATTTACCAAACGATGTCATTTTGCCTTCAGTGAATTTGGGCCATCGAGGTTATTCAGATCGACGGTTGAGAATTGGGGTTCACGTGATATAAAATTGTCCGAACACTCTACCACCCCCCCCCCCCCCCCCGGTCTCTTCTCTCTCATAACCCTCAAAGACCATAACCTAACGCCGCCGGCCAAAAATCGTCGCCATCGGCGGCACACTCCAAATGACCTGAAATTCACACCATAAACTCCCCGTGAACTCCTCTTTCCAAGCCCCATATTTTCATGGATCGAATCATACCCAGCCTACTCGAATATTCGATTTTGTTACTGTCATCTCCGCCGCTCACGGCGCCACGTCTCTAATCACCACCAAAGTAACACCCCAACCTCCCCTCATCCTCTTTTTCCCATATCTGGTGTTGATTTTTTCTCGGATCAACGCCTAGCTTTTCGAATATTAGTTTGAAAGTTCGGTCCAAAACTTCATCTCTTCCAAACTCGACCAGAATCATATCATATAGTCTCCTAGACTCCCTCGTCATGAATCCATAACCAAAATCTATTGAATCCAAGTCAAACAGGGCGAATTGCACATCTAGGGTTCATACTGTTCGGCCTATTTTGGGGAAATTTTTAGGATCGAGTGATTTATACAGTAAGTATTCTTTTGTTTTCTGATTTTACTTCCATTAGTGTAGTTTAATTGTTCCTTTTCTTCTTGTCATTCAATCTGGGTGAGTTCTGGAAGTTTGGTTCATAATTGACTCTGACTTTTTATTTGTGCATTAGTTCAAGATGATTTTGATCCTGCTATAGTATTTTAATTGTTGTTCTGATTTCATAGTTCATCTCAGTTAGTTAATATTAGGATTTAGTTCAATTGTATCGATTATTAGTAGATGTGCCTTTGTTTTTCTCTCCTTCTGATTTGTTTCAGTGATAGTGTTGGTTTAAATTCACTCCTGATTGATCCTTTCTTTAAGTTTGATCTTGTGATAATTCTGATTCATTTTGTTTAGCTGGTTTTTGGATGATATTTCAATCGAGCTTCAAATCTTTTTAGGTATATGTTTTGTTTTTTATTCTTATTTTTCAGTAACTGGTTGTTTTTGCTATTTGACTAAATGACTGAAGGTTGGTAGTTAACTGGAACTAGTGGTTAGATAATCATAATTGGGAGTTGGGTTGGGTTAGATTAGTTTAGTAATTTTGAATGAGATCAATGGCATTTTTGGGTAACTAATAAGATACAGGAATGATGTAGACTTAGCTAGAACTCCCTAGATCTTTCTAGATAGGTGTATAAGTGAATGTTTTAGGAATTTAAGGGATTGAGTTGTGGAACAAGTCAGAAAACAAGGGATTAATATGAAAATAAAGAGGGACTAAAAAGAAAAACAAAAATTTGAGGGCTGCCCCTCACTTTGCCTATACAATGGTATTCCCATGCCTTAACAAAAACGTTTTTTGAGCACAAATTACTCCCAAAGTGTATTCTCCAAGTTTCAGATGTAAGATTTGAAATTCAAACTCCAAAACCCCAAAAACAATAGAAAATCCCCAAAAAAATGGTTACATTGATAATTCCTTTTAGATTTCAGTTCTTAACTCAGCTGATTAGCTCGTTTAGGATCAGAATTGGCTTAGATCTCTCTATTTCTGTTATGTGCTTGATTTTTAAAAAACAGTTGCAAGTGGTTTGGGATTTTTCTCAAGTTGTTACTGGTATCTCTAAATGCTGAGGGACTTCTGGAGCTTCTGAGCTCAACTTTTCGGTTATTCAAGTTGTTTTGATTGGTTTTCGTATTTGATTTGGGTTCAATTGACGTTATTTCTGGGCTGATTATTACGGATTCCTGCTGCTGACTGCTCTTCTGTTGGTAACTTCCTCTTCTATTCGTTATATTTCCAGGTACTTTCTTCAATCTCGTATGAACTGTGAAGGAGTCAGTGTAAATGTGATATTGAAGAGTTGAAATTGACAAATGTAGTTGAATTAGCTTTATGAAACCTTCCTCTTTTGTTTCCATTTCACATATGTAGGACATTTTGTTTAACGTATAGCTTGTATAAAACTGGACTCATAATTTGTTTATTTGTTAATCGGACTGTTGCTTTAGTATAAGGATCAATTAATTTGCTTAAGTTGTTCAAGCTAAAAGTGAAGTTTGTATTGGTTATATGGTTGTTGGCCTTTAGCCTTTGACTAGTTAAATTGATTCATAATATAGCTGTTAATCATTTCAAGTGATCGTTTTTGTCCTATTACAGTTGTTAATAGTAGTTCATAGTTTATCAATCTCGTTTAAGTGTTTGAATTTAATTGGTATAGGAACTTAAAGTGGTATTCTCAATGTTAGTATCTGAGGCTCAACAGAGGGCCAGTAGGTGAAATAACTGGAGCTTGAAATTGAAACTCAAATGATTCATGTCTTGTTAATTTGTAAAGTTTCACATTGTCTTTCCGGTTACCATTTTTGAAGACGCCTAGACCCGTTGGAATTAATCCCAGAGGTCGTTTGGTCCAATTCATTTGGTCAGCAATCAGACCTCTCTGGTAGTTTTGGGCCTCGGTACTCAAATTAACGGCCCAAGTCTGATCATAACTACTTGTTCATTTGGCTAAAGATTTCTCTATATGGGCTATGTTCAAAGCCCGATCTGGTTAAAATTCATGTGATGTTCATGGACCCGAGCATGATAATTTTAAACAATGATTTATTCGGACTTTTTTTTCTTTATCATTAGAGACAAATAAAAGTAGAAAATTATAGTTGCTTTAGGTTTGACCTTGAATAAAAACGAGATGAGCCTCGCCAAATAAAGTACGAATTGCGGGGCCCTCAATAAACGGTTAAAATAAAATACATAGAATCCGGGATGGGCCGTTTAGCAAATTTCACGGCCTTCCCCAAAATAATAACGCGTTAGTCACTTTAGGTGCTCTTTTAATAATTGACCTTACTAAACTCGGGTGCGCATTTATGTGACCTAAATCCAAATCTCAACGGAGTCACAATGTGTCAACAATCATGGATGCATTGATGTGACGTGGTTTGAGATGCGTTTTCACAACGTTGCAATTCTTGATAAAAATAATAATAATAAAATTGGTTCAAAATTTAAAAAGGCATAAGCTAAAACATGTGTTGAAATCAGAGAAATCCAAATATAACAGTTGAGCGACCGTGCTAGAACCACGGAACCCTGGAACGCCTAACACCTTCTCCCGGGTTAACAGAATTTCTTACCCGGATTTTTGGTTCGCGGACTGTTAATAGAGTCATATTTTCCTCGGTTCGGGATTCAACCGGTGACTTTGGACACCATTAATCTCCCAAGTGGCGACTCTGAAATCTTAATAATAAATTCCGTTCCGATTGTCCTTTAAGTGGAAAAACTCCTTTATGCCCTTGCGGGTGTAGCGAAAAAGGAGGTGTGACAGCTCTGGCGACTCTGCTGGGGAGACAAACCCAGAACTTCGGTTCAGGGTTTAAGAATTCGAGCTTAGTATAATTGTTATTTTTGGCTTTATCTGATTTTCCTACACGTTTCATGCTAAATGTGCTAAATGCTTTACCGCTTTGATATTATCTGAACTGTATATAGACTGTGCCGAAACCCTTCTCTTCTCACCTCTGGGGATGTGCTTACTGGTTGAGACTCCCTATTCTGTTAGTGTCATACCCTGAAATAAGAAAGAGTCCAGACAAGTTACTAAGCCGGATGGCTTTTTGGTTCCCGGTACGTATCCCCCTCCTCGACTCGAGTTGTCCGTTCGGGTACACAGTCTAGAACACATGCCCAGGTTTTGAACCCAGAATAACTTGACCCCATGCGGATCCTTATTAGGAGCTCTTATTTGCATCATGTGCATATGACTTAGGGGACTCAGCATAGTGGTCGGGTCCGTCTAGGACAGGTATCCGGATATGAAAAGACCACCATGATGCATTTTATGTGTTCGATTTATTTGTCTCGGACTCGCGCACTGACGGGCTTGAATATTTGGGAAAAGGGAAAAGAAATAATAGTGTAGAGAGTTAATTACATGATTTAGTAAAAACCAATGTCCAAGTAGTACCGAAACTCTGCCGGATTTTTGAGAAAATAAGAGAAGTGTTTGGTATCAATGGAAAAGGAAAACAAAAATATTTTTCCTATTTCATCTTAAATAATTTGTTTTATGTGCCAATTGAAAAGCAAAACAAAGAGTTTTTTAGACATAGTTTGTGTCATTTGCCTATGAAGAAAAAACGAAAGAGTTTTATTTTCAAGTTGTTGGAAAGAAAATACAAAAAGAGTTTTGTTTTCGAAAATAGCTAGTTTATTTGCCCGAACTACGCTGGTTTGATTCTCATCGGGTGTGAGATACATAGGCAACCTTCATCGTGTCCAACCTCCCATTTGCAAAATTAGCCAAAAATGTCAAAGTTTTAATTTTCGTCATAAATAAGTCGGGTGCTGCCATTCTTGTTAAAATAAGTCGAATGTTCCCGAAAGGGACGCCGAAAGGCTGCTTTTGCAAGAACAGCCACCTTTGGTCATTCTATAAAAATTTTGGCCGGTTAGCTAACGCAACCTTAAAATCTTCATCCCCGAGGTGCTGAAAGGTTGTGTTTGCAAACCTAGGTCTTTTATTTTAATTTGAAAAACAAGAAAAACAGTCATTGGTCAAGTGAATACCGTTTTGATTTTGGTCAAAATAAGCCGATCCAACTTCGACGGCGTCTTAAACCGTTCTTGCCGAAATATCTCTAGAGTATCTTTCAGTTGTTGAAAGGTTGTTTTCGTAAAGAACGGACACATTTTGCGAAGTGTCATAAAATAATACTCCCCGGTCTCAAAATTCATGTGAAATTGGGAAGGGGCCACGTTTGCAAAAACAACCATTTAGTTAAAATTGGAACGTAGGGGAAAGAATCAGTCAGTTGGTTTTTGAGTTTGTGTTTTTGATTAGAGTATGTGGGTTGTTTAATGTTCGATTCTGTATTTCGGCTTTTCGTCAGAGTCTGCTAGTTTTGTTTAAGTTTGTCAGTTTTGGAATCATTGTAGTCAAAGTTTGTTTTACTGTGAAAATTGAGAGTTCCAAAATATGTGTTTTACCTTTTTATCTACAAGAACTACGCTTGGTATGATTCATGCGGGGTCATGATACGTAGGCAATCTACATAGGATTCGACCATAACCAAAAGAAAAAAAAAAAAAAAAAGAGAGAGGGAAAACCACCAAAAAAAGCAAAAAGAAAAGAAAATATCAAAAAAACAAGAAAGAAAGAAAAGAAAAATCAAGAAAGGAAGAAAATAGGAACAAGAGAAGACAAAGGCAAGAGTGAATAGAAGAAAAAAAGAAGAAAGAAGAAAAAACAAAGGAAGAGAAAGTTTGCAATTTGATATAAGGAAAAGTTGGGATGACGCATGCGACCGATCAAAAGTTGTTACCAATATGTTAAATGCCCTAACGCTAACATGGTGGTTTCATTTTGTCATGTCATTCCAGAAATGTGGTTGGTTTGTGGTTTTAAAGCGGTAATTCTTCATTTGCAACACAAGGACAAAAGGCAATGGCGAACGATAATAGAACTGAGTTGGTTGATACCGGTGCCCGACATCAGTTGGTTGAATGGGATAATGGGTTGGGTGAAGAGGTGCGGATGTTAAGACAACACGTGGCAGACATGTACCAAGCCTGGATAACTGGGAAGCCACCACCCCTAACACCACCGATTTTTCCAGATGCTGCCCTTACCCAAGCTCCAAACACAGTGCCAAATGATCCTCCATATTCCCCAGATACACCCGCTTATCACAATTTTCCCAACTACCCTAATAACTCCATCACTCATCCTCCAGTTACATCTCCCCAAAATTACTCCCATGTCATATCCATTACCCAAGCAATGAATACCCACTCAAAGCTCACAATACCCAATATCACCCCCCAGAGGGTGCCCACAAGGTCCTCAATTGATACAAGAAGAGCTTCCGGGATGAGCAGCTTCGTGCTAGAAAAGAAAGGGTTACAGGAAGAGAAGAGCGAGATGGGGTACCCAGGAAGTTGAAAAGCACAGAACAGTCCTTCAGGGACAAGCGAAGAGTGGAAGGCCAGAGCCGCATGCCCGCAGGGTTCAAAGTACCAAAATTTAACTTGTACGATGGGCGTGGAGATCCGGTGGCCCACCTGAGGGTCTATTGTAACGAAATGAGGATTGTTGGGGAGAAAGATGACGTAATGATGGCATATTTGAGTGAAACCCTAACTAGGGCAGCCTTGTACTGGCATACCCGTCAAGATGTTGATAAGTGGCTTACATTGGGCGACATGGCTCAGGATTTTGTCCGATATTTTCAGTGTAAATCGAGTGTTACATCAGACAGCTCCTCGTTATCTAAAATGGAAAAAAGGCCGGAGGAAAGCTTTAATGAGTTTGGGCTCAGATGGAGGGAGCAAGCTGCTCGAGTCAGTCCTCCAATTAATGAAGAAGAAATGGTCAAGCTTTTTCTACAGGCCCAGAGACCCACCTACTATAGCCATTTGATCCCGGCCCTGGGAAAGCCTTTCAATGATGTGTTAAAAATGGGGGAGATAGTAGAAGAAGGAATCAAATCAGGCAAAATCGTGAGTTGTTCGGAAGCCATTCAGAACGTGCCATTAAGCTTGGTTGGAAGAAAGAGGAACAGAAAAGACGATCCGATAGATCTTCTTGATCAACACTTCCAGCCTCGATATCGTCCCTGTGGTTATCCTTGTGCACAGAACTTCCAAAGTCGCCCATCACAGTACCCAGCTCCTCGAAATACCCATCTACCCTCGCGAGCTTACCAAAAATACCCCGGATCAGGTTTTCGGCCCAATCCAACATTTAAGGATGAGAGGTCACGAAAGAAGAAAACATTCACTCCATTGGGAGAATCATACGCCAGTCTGTTCCGGCAGTTAAGGACACTGGACATGTTGAAGTCGATTCAGATAAAAGCGTTGAACTCTCCTCCAAAGAAGTTTGATCTTTCTCAAAAGTGCGCATACTGCTCAGGTGCCCTGGGGCACGATGTAGAGAAATGTTGGAATCTGAAAAATGCAATTCAGAAGCTTATTGATGCAGGTGACATCGTCGTGCAAAGTCCAGATGTAGCAAACATTGGCCAAAGTCCATATGTTGTGCATAATGAGACGCATATGGTGGGTATGATTGATCATGAGAATGAGCCGGCAGAAGAAACCCAGAAGCAGTTTGCTCAGAACAACTTGATGGGGACTTGTGAAAATTCTAGCAGTCTTGGCGTGAAATTCAATGGCTAAGACGTCGTGCTAGGTAATTGGGAAGACGCTCCATCTCTTGGAGTTTTGGTGGTTTATTTTGTTGTCATTTATGCTGTCCGGGTTACTTCAGGGTGGTAATCCGGATATTGTCTTGGACTCAAACCCTTCTATCCTTTCACTTTGCCTTGTTCGTCTGGTCGTAGTAGCTTGTGTAGCGCTGTCTAGGTTTGTTCAAAGATTGTAACTAGTCTAGTTTGCTTGTTTTATTGTTTAAACCTTTTCACCGTCAGTCTAATGCAATTCTCCGTTTCCCGCCATTTCCAGTTCATTTTATTTAATTCCCTTCCCCTTTTACAATTCTTTTCACGCTGGCTCTAGTGACATGACATGCACGCATAATTCTCAGCCTGCTTTTTAAATGACAGTTTAATAATGAAGCAATGAAACAATGTTGACAATGTAAGGACGTTCGAGGGAAATAAGTAAAGGCATTCTGAGATCACTTCAAGCCCAAATCAAGTGAAACTGGGGGCAGATAGAACATAAAGAAATAACATTGAAAAGCATCATGCCACATCGGTTTGAAGCCAAAGGCAAGTTTGCCCAACTTTACAGGGGGGCGTTCGTGGTACCGAGATTGTTGTCTGATGGCGCTAGGTAATTGACAAATACAGAAGGCAAATATGTGAATCAATCAAAAGGTGTTATGTGTGTTTTCCTCAGCTTGTTCAAACTGTGTAATTTGTACTTGGCATGTTTTGGAGATTGGAATAACGAAGGCATTTTATTCTGCTATCCAAACACTTTATCATTTGTTACCCCTTTGAGCCTCGGTTATTTTCTTGCATACCCCTCTTTTGTAATCAATAATAAAACTCGTAAGCCCGAGCAGGGAAAGTAAGTGGAGAAACAAGAGAAAAACAGTGAAAAAGAAAAGAAAAATAAAAATGAAAAGAGAAGAAAAGAGAAAAGAAAAGAAAAGAGAGGAAGAGAACAGAAAAAAAAGAAAAGAAAAAGCAAAGAAAAGAGAAGAGAAGGAAGAGAAAAGAATGAAAAGAAGTGGAAGAAAGGAAAGATCGCAACAAATGTAGTCACTTGAACTACGTTTGACTTGATCCCAAACGTGTACATAGGCAGCCTCTCTCTGAGATTCAGTAACATCGAAATAAAAGTCCCAAAAGTCCCCAAAAGGAAACTGGGGCAGAAGTTGTGGTTGTTGTGGAAATCTGATTCCGAAAGTTGTAATTTTGAACCCACGATGAAATTGTTTTGAGCCTTTAATACCCTTTCTTTCTAACCCTATCAAAAAGCCTACATTACGGTCCAAAGAAAGACCTTCTGATCAATCTTCGAGAGATGCCGAGCCAAGCGAGCAGAGGTGAATCATATTAGGGGCAACACTCCGGTCCAAACGAAGGAAATGAAGAATGAGGGAGTCTTGTTGATGAGAACCCCCGCGGGTATCCCAAGGCAATGAAAGATGAGAGAAATAAAAAATGAGAGAGTCTTATTGGTGAAAACCTTCACGTGCACCGTAAGGCGACGGTAAGACGAGAGAAAAACCAAAATGAGAGAGGCTTGATAGTGAAAACCCTTTGGGCACTACAAGTCGAATAAGGATTGTGAATCAGATCGGGCAAACAGAGCATTGAAGCCCAGTTCCATGGCGAAGAGGTACAACAAGAGCCGAACATTAGACTTGCTAAATAGAGTAGGCTTCAGGTGCATGTCAAGGTCGTTAGAGTCGGTATCCACATCCGATAGGTTGCTACTCTGTAGGTTTCTTGTTAGGAATTGTCTCTTTCCATTATCCTTTACTCTATTCCTCCTATCTTGTTTTACTCCCTCTTCCTGAGTTTGTTTGGTCATAACAAGTGAGAAATGACTTCAAAATCTGCCACCAGCTTTCGAATTGAACAAAACGGGATTTGGCCGGCACATCAAATTATCATAATTCAGGAAAGAACAACATGCACGCTGAGTTGGCAACAATCAACATGCTTTGGGATCCTTGTGAAATGCAACGGCCTGGCATATGTCAATTCATGAACAACGCAACAAATAAAGGGTTTGGGGTGAACGGATCGAAGGTATTTTCGGTGAAACAAGAAAGGTTTGGTACACATCATGTCATGAACAATGAAACAGTATGGAGGGTGTTTGGTGAAAGGATCAGAGATATTTTTTGTGTTAAAGGTAACAAAGAAAGTGGTTAGCACGGTCGCCAAGTGGGAATAAACTCAAGGCCGAATCCAGTGGTTAAGTCGAGGAAGAACATCATATACACGAAGTGGGGACAATAGACGTGCTGTGGGATTCATATGAGACATGCGGATTGGGGAGATGACAGTTCATGCAATGCAACAAATGGAGGATATCGGGCCGCCCTCAAAGTTCAATTCTACAAACCAACCACCACATTTTAAACTCACAAGTTTTCTTTGTTTGAGACAGGAACAAAGCAGTGCAAGAAAGTCGGTTCAACAATAGGAAGGAAATGAAAGGAAGAAAATGAAGAATAGGAAAGCCGACAAAAGGGAAGTTTCTCAAATCCTTGCCCTTGCCTGTCTTGCTAGTGTGCATAAAATGCTGCCATTGCTTTTCACATTTTCCTCCTAGGTTAAAAGTCCTAGTTTGATGGATTTTCCTCCAAACAAAAACCCTAGTCTGACGAATCTTCTCCTAGAGTCAAAATCTTAGTCTGATGAATCTTTCTCCTAAGATAACAAAAGACCTAGTATGATGAATCTTCTCCTAGAGTCTAAACATTAGTCTGATGAATCTTTCTCCAAAGATAAAAAAATGGACATAGTCTGATGAATTCCCTCCTAGGATCAAAATCTTAGTCGGATGAAACTTTCTCCTAAGATAACAAGACAACAAAAACCTAGTCCGATGAATTTTCTCCTAGGGTCTGCATCTTAGTCTGATGAATCTTTTTCCGAAGATAACAGAAAACCTAGTCTGATGAATTTTCTCCTAGGATAAAAATCTTAGTCAAATAGTTTTGCTCACAGGGGACGTACATGCCAATCAAGTCTTTAGTTTTGCTCTGACCATCGTATCAATAGCTTAAGTAACAACTCACAAGTCTGCCCAGCCACCAAACTATGGTAGAAAATTTTCTTTGTTTGTTTATTTTGTTGTAGTCAGGAGCCCACCTGGAGAACAACAGAATACATCTCAAGTCTTAGCAATCAGGCGCCCACTTAGAGAACAAGGGAATACATTTCAAGTTCAGCAAACAGGCGCCCACCTGGAAAACAAGGGAAGTACAATGCAAGCTTTATCTTTCAAGTTTTTAATATTTGGTAACATAATGCGCCCAGTCATCAAACTGGGGCAGAAACGTTTTCTTCGTTTTGTCTATTTTGTTGCAGTCAGGCGTCCACCTGGAGAACAAGGGAATACTTTTCAAGCTTCAGCAAGCATGCGCCCACCTGGAGAACAAGGGAATACTTTTCAAGCTTCAGCAATCAGGCGCCCACCTGGAGAACAAGGGAAGTACAATTCAATTTTAGCCTTTAATTTTTTGATAACATGTTGTACCCAGTTACCAAACTGGGGCAGAAAATTTTCTTTGTTTGACTATTTTGTTGCAGTCAGGAGCCCACTTGGAGAACAAGGGAGTACTTTTCAAGCTCAGCAATCAGGAGCCCACCTGGAGAACAAGGGAATACATTTCAAGTTCAGCAATCAGGCGCCCACCTGGAGAACAAGGGAATACATTTCAAGTTCAGCAATCAGGCGCCCACCTGGAGAACAAGGGAATACTTTTCAAGTTCAGCAATCAGGCGCCCACCTGGAGAACAAGGGAATACTTTTCAAGTTCAGCAATCAGGAGCTTACTTGGAGAACAAGGGAATACTTTTCAAGTTTCAGCATTCAGGCGCCCACTTGGAGAACAAGGGAAGTACAGTTCAAATTTTAGCTTTTAAATTTGTAATATTGGATAACATGATGTGCCCAGCCACCAAAGGGGGGCAGAAAATATTCTTTGTTTATTCATTTTGTTGCAGTCAGGAGCCCGCCTGGAGAACAAGGGAATACTTTTCAAGCATCGCAGTCAGGAGCCCACCTAGAGAACAAGGGAATACTTTTCAAGCGTCAGCAATCAGGAGCCCGACTGGAGAATAGAGGCATATATTTCAAATTTCAGCAGTCAAGCATCACTCGAAGTAATGGCAAAACATCTCCAATCAATGCAAGGAAAGAATACAAGTTCAAAGCAACACAAGAGCAAGTTTGAAGACATAGATAGGACCTTTTTTGTATTTCATAGATCATGGAGTAGGATAGTTTCTTTTTATTTTTGACACGGTGTAATAAGGAGGTTAGCGAGCAGTAGCAGCAATAATCGTAGTGAAATCACAGCTCCTGGTAGTCCCAGCTACCAAACCTTCCCGAACTATACTGACCTGATTCCTTTTTAGCCAAGATATGTAGGCAACCTTTGAAGCAGGGTTCGGTCATACAGTTCAAAAAATGTTTAATGCGGAATATGCAAACGGGCAAAAATCGCTCGTTTCCGCTCACTTATCTTTTCACTAAAACTCTTCGTGTTTCCAGGCAAAGAGGGGCAGCTATGAGCACGTGATTTTTGCCCTAAGTGAATGATTCCCAATAATTCAAACAAAAGGATTTTTCTTTATTTGTACAATTTTGGTGAATTTTTGTGTTATCTTCCGTTAAGTGTTTGCATTTTATTTGTGCATGTTAATTCATATGAAAATAATAATAATAATATATTTGACATTTGGATTTAGAATTTAATTTCATATTTTTGGGATTAATTAGTGGCCAAGTTTGTTTTAGAACAAAATACAAAAAATAACACCAACAGTCCATTTTACGTTTTTGTTAATTATTGAATTTTGTCATAGAATAATTTTAGGAATTAATTAGTTTAACTTTGCATTTTGTTAGGTCTTTATTTTAATTTTTTTTTTTTTGCATTTTTATAAAATCAGGAAACATACAAAATAAAAACAAAAAGTGAATAAAAGAAAAGAAGTGAAAACAATTGAAATACAAAAGAGGGTTGCTTTTTTAAAGTCTATAAAGTAGGCTGATATTTTAGCCCAATTTTAATTACCCAGTCCAAGGTGACCCCGTCCACTCCCGACCCAACTCGTCCCTGACTCGGTCCGTTTATTTACCAAACGACGCCATTTTGCCTTCAGTGAATCTGGGCCATCGAGGTTATTCAGATCGACGGTTGACAACTGGGGTTCACGTGATATAAAAATGTCGGAACACTCTACCCCCCCCCCCCCCCCCCCCC